>CAUYRH010073033.1:0-31669 GCA_963574655.1 Perodicticus potto
GAATCTGTTTCCTTGACCTAATTTTCCTTTCACTTCCTCTTGCTCTTTAAGTTGCCGTGCCTCTGGACTAGGGTTTCAATGAGTACTTTTGGTATAAGACCAGAAGGATGAGAAGATTGAAGAGCAAAAAGGGAAAAAAGAAAGAAAGAAAAAAGAAAAAAAAGAAAAGAAAAGAAAAGAATAGGAGAAAGGAGAGGGTGTGGGTAGAAGCAACTATTGACAAAAAGAAGAGAGGCACAGAAAGAGGGGAACGGGAGCAATATAGGTGTACAGTGTGGTACTTTGACTCAACCTTAAGAACCCCCAATCTCTGGGGGTGCTGGGTTGGGTGGTTAGGTCAGCAGCTCTTTGCCAGCCTATGTGAAAACAGTACCCCACCTCCACCAAGTAGAGAGGAAAGGCAAAAATGCAATAAATCAAACCAAAACAAGCAAACCGAAAAGTTTTGGGGATAAAATTGGGGAAAAAACCAATTAATGAGGGTAGAAACACTAGCAAAAATGAAGTGCTAATTGTTGAAAAAGGCAACAATGGAAAATTATATTTAAACTAGAAAAATGAAAGAATAAAAGAAAGAAAAAAGAAAATAAAAATCTTTAAGGAAAATATTGAAATTAAAAACTAAACAACAATAACAAGAACAAACACACAAACAAACAAACAAAACCCAAAACAAAACAAAACCAAAAACAAAGCAGTATATATATCTTGCTAAATATTGTCTGGGCAAGAGGTGATCTTCTGGGGTGTGATATGTTAATCACAATGTTGATACGGCTGTATAAAATGGGGACTGGAGGCCTCTAATGATTTCTCAAACCCCACAGGGTGAAGAGCCTAAATCCTCCTCAGCCTGCTTAGAAGGCACTTTAAATTGCTAACTTGGGCTAAGCAGAAGCTTTCCCAGGAAAGCACTTGTACTGGGATCACTCCTTAAGTGGCTATCCACTTACCCAGTGTGCCAAAACTGGTTTCACCCTATGCCCCTGAGGGCTAAGGCTGCAAGGCGTCTCAGTCCCTGCCTTTAGGCTGCCCAGTCACTAGATTACTCGCTCCTGCCCAATGCTTCTGTGACACTGAGGGTGGAGCTTGCCAGGGCAGTTCTCCCACAGTGGCTCCACACAGCCCACAACCAAACACGGGTAGCTCTGTCTGGCTCGGTGGCCCAGTCTGGGGCCCTAGACAACACTCAAAGACGTCTCTACTCTTGCCAAAGTTCTCCCAAGGTAGTTAAACTGAGTGTCAAGTCCAAAAAAACCCCCAAACAGCTCACTGGTAAGGCCTTTCCAGTTTGTAATCTCACTGCTGCTGTACCTACAGCTGCCGGCAGGATTAGACCAAGCAAACACAAGCAACTGCTTGCCAGATCTCCACTGCTTTTGCCTTCCTCAGGGGGTCCAGAAGTCTCATGCTGTCTCCCTGTGTCCCCAAAGGGATGTTTCTGAGCAGATCCTGCCAGCCAGAGATGCCTGAAGTCTTCTCTCCCCAGTCTTACTGTGCCCAGTTGCAAGGAAGCTGTTACTCGGCCACCATCTTGCTCTTAATTCCAGGACCTGATACCTAGGAAATGAGAACAATGTAACCTAAAAATTTGTACCTCCACATTAATTTGAAATGAAAAATAAACTAAAAAAAAAGAGTAGATGTTGTGTGAATGTTTCTTGCATGGGTGGTTCTGCAGAGGTTGAGGCTGTAATGAAATGTCAGAGAATAAGGAGGCTGAAAGCTTGTTCAGGCAAACAGCCAGTATTCAGTAGTATTTCTATACTAAAAATAAGCAATTTAAAATTACTATTATACAAAAACTTTTATAAAAGAGGCTCAAAATACTTAAGGATAAATTTAATAAAATATATGGAAGATGCGTATATTGAAAATTACAATACATTGTAAAGAGATACTTAAAATTACCTAAATAAATGGGGAGATATACCATTAATAAAATGGAAAACTTAATATTAGTAAGATGTCAATTATTTCTAAGTTAATGTATAGATTTAATGCAACTGTAATCAAAATACCAGCAAGATTATTTTTAGAAACTAAAAGCTAATTCTGAAACTCATGCAAAAACTCAAAGGACTTAAAGTGACAGAAAAATACATGTACATATAGTTGTGTATATATAAATGTACACATAGTGTAGTGTTGTCTAAAGAATAGACATATAGATCAATGAAACAGAAATGGAGTCCAGAAATAAAACACACATTTGGAGAATGATTTTTGACAAGGTGTCAAGGTATTTCAATAGGGAATGGATTCTTTAATAAACAAATAGCATTGAAATAATTAAATATCTGTGTGTAAAAAACAAATGAACATTTTGACTTTCATTTTCATTATATAGAAAAGTTAACTCTAAATGAATCATAGACCTAACTATTAATATGAATGGGAAAAATAAAACACTCGGAAAGAACATATAAGGAAAATCTTTGGAACTTTCAGCTATACAAAGCTATCTCAAATTGGGCACACACACACACGCCCACAGATAATGGAAAAAAAAACAAACTTTACAGGAGTTAAAAACTTTTGCTTTTTAAAAAACACCATTAAGAAAATTAAAAAAGCAGGCCTTAAAATGGAACAACATATTTTCAAAAGAAGTATCTGATAACAGAACTTGTACAATATACATAGTGCTTCCATTTTAATTATAAAGACAACATTTTTAAAAATAAGCAAAACATCTGACTAGACACTTTGCCATCGTAGACATACAGATAGCAAATAAGCATGTTTAAAAATGCTCAAGATCATTTGTCCTCATAGAAATGCAAATAAACACTCTCCAGAATGACAAAATTTTTAAAAGCCCGCTGTTCCTAGTTTTGGCAAGGCTATGAAGCAACTGAAGCTCATACACATTGCTGGTGGAAATGTAAGCTTGTATAGTCATTTCTCTATATTTAACCATATAAGCTATTTAAATGGCTAACATATACACACTTACCATACAACCCAGCAAATCTCTCTTTGCTTTTACTTAAGAGAAATCAAAACATAAGTCCACTCAAAAACTTGTACTCAACTGTTTATAGCAGCTTTATTTATAATTGGAAACAATCCAAGTTTCCATCAACCGGGAATACTTTTAATCAGCCCTAATTTGGGGAAAAAAAATGTTCAGACCTGCCTAGAAAACCTAAAATCATGTGTTTTTCTCTGACATTAGAGTCACAGCCAAATATCCTAACAATCAATTTAAATGTTTTGAATTTAGAAGATACCCCTCTTGGCCCATAAGCACCGCTCTTCTAAGGGGAGAATAATGTGGCAGTCATTACGTGTTTTACTCCTGCTCTGGACATGGCATGATACTAAAAATAATTAATTTAACTGCCTCCAAACAAATGCAATCTCTATGTAGTTTTTAGATCTACGCTTTCCTGTGTTTCTCTCATAGGTCCTGACGGGAAGGAATCTTTGCAGGCAGACACTCATTCCCCGGGCTCTGCAGGGGAATCACAGTTTACTTGACAAGTTCCAAGTAACCAAGTAACCCCCATTATAGCTGGTTTCTTGTCTGTGCACCACAGTTCAAGCAGCATCTTCTAAATCATCCTGATGTGAAACCAAATAGAAGAAAACATTGAGAAGTAAGGAAGTTAGGGAACAGTTAGAAAGCAGGATTTTCTTTTGATATGTTAGCATGAAAACCCATAATATCTGAAGTGGAGAAATCTGTCTTTTACCCAACACACACACACACACACACATACGGCCCTGAAAACCGAGTCGTCACTTAAGGAAAAAACCTTTCATCATTAGCCAATCTAGTGACAGGAAGCTGGCATAGACCTAATAAAATCTTTATGTAAAGCCAGCAGAATTACTGCCAGAACTTCTATATAGAATGTAATTTGAAGAGTAATCCTGGATCCTAAAAGAGCTAACCAGCATTCCTGGTGGCTGGGAAAAAGTGGTGAGACTAAACTGAGAATACTGACGCTGATGCTTGGAAATATGCCTTCAAATTTTGTTTCATGTTTCAGCCTTCCCATAGATCCACCCAAGACGGGGGTGCTTGGTGTCAGAGTAGATTTTTGAAATATCCAGAACTTGTACACTTTTTTGAAGTAGGTGTAGTTGGGCTACAAGAGGATGAAAACTAGTAACACATGAAAAAGTCATAAAACATTTTAACTTTATGATTTGCATTAACTAAATCTAACAGCAATGTAGATGATTGCAAATCTATTGGTCATCAGAATTTCTCATTGTGTTCAGCAAAATTATAACCATTTTCTAGCTAGTCTTTTAGAGGTAAATGATATAAATATTTTCTCTGTAAGTTGAAAGGTGTCCAAGAGAAGGGAGGAAGAAAACACACATTTCTTAAAAAATCTCTACACTTGGAAATTTGCTTTTGAACAATTGAAAATTGGGTCCATTTCCACGTTCGTCAAAAATGAAACAAAATACTAACTGATCCACACAGGTCATTAAGTCTAAAATTTTCTCTAAATGGCAACACGTAACCCTTGATGTTCACCTGGTGTCCTTTATTCAGTCTGAGAAAATGTGGTGTACTTCGGTAAAGTTCTTTGCATTTCACAAAACCCTAGTTCAAATTTTCCTTTAAAGAAAAAGCACCACCAGTTGAAGAGATCCCTGTCATGACCTTACCCCAAAGGATGGTGGCTTCCTAACCAGAAGGTCTATGGGCCAGCCAACCCCTCAGAGTTATTTACTGTCTTTCAGAGGTAAACAGAGGCTCAGGAAAAGCCATCTAGGAAACAGACTTTTGTATACTGTTATAATAGAAAGTAGAAAACTGAGAATACCGCAGCATATCAAGGAGACAAAGCATAAATTGGGCAAAAGGAGGGAATTGGTTTTCTGTTAGTGATAAATGACTCATGAAAACGAAATAAAGAGGAAGGGGTCTCAAACCATACATACATCATACTTATCTACCAAGGAGATTCAATTGCCACTAAGGTCGAAGAAATAATTAATAGCTAAGAGATATGCTTGTTAAGAAAAATAACTGAACTGAAATGACCATTGTAGCTTTGTTGAAGCAGAAGTGAAAAAATGACTTACATTTCCTATTTCTACAGATTCTCCCCAAATCTCATCATTAGGGGGCTGGAACATATGAATATTTTAGTTTCTAGCAAATACCTAATTTGTAGGTTTTCCTTAACTTCTTGGATTCATAAAACTCTTGCTAACTAAACTTTGGAACATAAGAAAAATATAGTATGTGTCCATTTTCCCCTAATTTTTTATTATAGTAAAATACACATAACATAAAATGTATCTTCTTAACTATTTTTAAGTGTGCATTCCAGTAGTATTAAGTACATTCATATTGTTGTCCATGTCTGTCTTGAAAACTATTATCATTTTGCAAAACTGAAACTATACCAAAAAACAATAACTTACCATTTCCCCTTCCCCCAGCTTCTAGTCATGGCCATTTCACTTTCTGTCTCTACAATTTTGACTACTCTAAGTATCTTACATAAAAGGAATTGTACAGAATTTGTGCTTTTATGATGAGCTTATTTCATTTAGCACCAACAGTGCACAAGGAGTCTAATTTCTCCACATTTTTGTGGGTGCTTGTTATGTGCTGTTATCTTCTTATATTAGCCATCATGAAGGGTGTGAGATGGTATCTCATTGTAGTTTCAATGTTCATTCCCCTCACGATTAGATGTTGAACACCTTTGTATGTGCCTATTGGTCAATTGTATATCTTCTTTGAAGAAATGTCTGTTCAAGTCCTTTGCCCACTTTTGAATTGGGTTATTTTATTGTTCTTGATTTTTAGGAGTTCTCTATATATTCTGGATAATAATTCCTCATAAGAAGTAGGATTTACAAATATTTTTTCCTGTTCTGTTTTACCTTTTTACTGTGTTGATAGTATTTTCTGATGCTCAAAATGTTTAAGTTTTTGGGAAGCCCATTTTGTCTATCTTTCCTTTGTTGCCCTTGCTTTTGGTGTCATATTCAAAAAATCGTTGTCAAATCCTATGTCATAAATGTTTTCCTATGTTTTCTTCTAAGAATTTTGTAGTTTTGGGTGTTACACTTAGGTTTTTCATCTATTTCGAGTTAATTTTTTCTATGATAGTAGGTAAGAGTTCAGCTTCATTCTTTTATATGTTGATATCTAATTTTTCCCCGAACTACTGAAAATACTGTTCTTTCTCCAGAGAGTGGTCCTGGCACCTTTGTCAAAAGTAACTTGACTATAGACACAAGAATTTATTTCTTGGCTTTCTGTTTTATTCCATTGATCTATATGTCTGTATATATGTTAGCAACACACACTTTTAGCTACTTTAGGTTTGTAGTAAGTTTTAAAATCTCAAGTGTGAATACTTCAGCTTTGTTTTTCTTTTTCAAGATTATTTTGGCTACCTGTGAACACTTGAGATTCCAAAAGAATTTTAGAATGAGTTTTTCTATTTCTACAAAAATGTTCTTGACATTTTGATAGGGATTATTAAATCTGTAGACCACTTTAGATAGTATTGACTTTGCACCAATATTAAGTTTTCCAATCCCTGAATACATACACATGCATGTCTTTTCATTGATTTTTGTCTTCTTCAATTTCTTTCAGCAATATTTGTAGTTTTTATTATACAAGGGTTTCTCTTCTTTATTTAAGGAAAGATTTATTTAACAAATTCTTCTTTATCACTGTATGAAATTTTCACTATGTAAGTTTCTATCTAATGAATCATCAATATTAAATTAAAGAATTCTAAAGGTATAAACATAGTCACCATCGTGTACACCTGTATACATGATTTTGCAAATCTACCTTATAACTGCCTCTCTTCACCAACTCGTCATGACTCAATCACCCTCTTCAGTTAGCAGGAGTGCTTCCTCTCACTCTCCACCCCACCCCTCTGTATCACACACACACCACACATGCATACACACAGAAATCTTGGTAAGATATAAACTCTCTTAAATTCTTTGAAAATTCTAACAAATGAAAATGGCAAATAGCAGGCAGCACCAGTAGCTCAGTGGGTAGGGTGCCAGCCACATACACCCCGACTGGTGGGATGGAACCCTTCCTGGGCCAGCTAAGCAACAATGACAACTGCAACAATAAAATAGCTGGGTGTTGTAGCAGGTACCTGTAGTCCCAGCTACTTGGGAGGCTGAGGCAAAAGAATTGCTTATATCCAAGAGTTGGAGGTTGTTGTGAGCTGTGACACCACAGCACTCTACTGAGGGTGACATACTGAGACTCTGTCTCAAAAAAAAAAAGATAATAGCAAATAGCCTTTACTCTAGAAATCTGACAGTCTGATTTTCTAAAAAGTTTTTTCATTTGTGAAGATGATAGCCTTACCTCTCTATTCGGTTTCCAGTGTGATAAAACTTGGCTAAACTAAAAGTTACTGCACTTTTTAAACTTCTAAAAAAAAAAGAGAGAGAGAGAGAACAGGCAGATTAATCTCCTCCTAATTTAAATTTTCATAGAAAATGATGCAAAGTCAGACTCAGAAATAACCTATGTATGCTGGTGGTGAAGCCTGTGTCTGTTAACCATACATAATAGGTCCCACACTATGGCACGGAACATTGTGCATCCCATAAAAATCAGTCATGGGTACAGTGTGCCTTGTGAAAATGGTACTCAACTTGTAACTGCTCTTTAAATGGAATTTCCTTGGTGCTTAGATAGCAATAGCAATCATTTGCCAAAAATAAGAAGAGTTTTTAATATCAATATTTAGATCAGGTTTCACTACCCGGACTCCCTCCTTAGATATCTAAAGGTAGATATAAGAATGTATGGGGAACTAATATTAGAATGACTCTGATTCTATCTTTTTTTTGATTATGAGGAGAAACTCCACTGCCATGGGCCAGTCAACACAGGAAAAAAGAGAAAAACACTTGAGGTTCATACTTTTTATAAGAGTTAAAACATCTGCCACCATTTGCTTATATTATAGAACTGATCGGTGATCTTGTTATGCTTGCCCTATACCATAAAATAAAACCCCGTGATAGCTGAAAGTTTAGGACAATTATTTAGTGCTTTTACAAGTATATATGAGAGCAGAAAAAGTGACAGCTGATTAAAATAATAGAAAAATTAATTGTGGCCAAAGATAACACAGACTCCAAAATGAACAAAAATATCTATGATCTGTGAGATTCCATGAAGTCTAGGAGGCATTCACAGAAAAAAGGAACTCTGGAAGAGTCTTAGGAGTGGCCAGTAATTCCAGTCAGCACCCTCTGAGCTTTTCCAATAAAAGGGAGTGGTAGTGTTATCCCAAAATATTTTTGTGTGTCGTGGGTCTGGATAATGTTGGACCTAAGAGAGACTAATCCTCATGGATAAAGGCCATCTCAATGATGTGAGTTGGTCTCCATTTTTGTTTGGTTGTTTTGTTTTGTTTTAACTTGGAGTATGCACATGTTCACATATGTACAACACCCAGGAAAGCTTTACATGATCTTCTTATTATTTTTACCTTAACACTGGGCTGAAATGTCTGATGGTTGATATGAAGAAGTGATTATTTGAGGTAGAGCAAGATGGTGGACCAGAAGCATTGTTCAACAGAGCTCTGCTAGTACAACTGGGGAAAAAGAGAAAACCCAGCCATACCTTATGCAGGGACCTTACCTGAAGTTGTAGCTCAGGTAGCACACCAAGATAGGGGGTGAGCAGGATATAGCATGTGATCTGGAGTGTGGAAATCTGATTCATTAGATAAGGGATTGGGAGCCCATGGGAGCAGCTTACTAATGCACAGAGGTCCAGGATGGGAGAAAGTCTTTCTGGGTTTTTTGGTTTTAGGGGGAAGCTGCATGTTGAGTGGAAAGCTTGGAAGAGTGTGCAGACTTCAACAGTATACAGCAACCAGATTTGAATATTGGTTGGAGTGGATTTGTCATCATATTGGTAGCTGGTGAGATAGCCATACTGAGAAATTTTCAGTGGCCAAGGGCTGCCATTGTGGGAAGGTCATGAGAAGGTCTTAGCAGGGGCCTAAAACATAGGCTGTCTTAATTCCCCTTGCAAGGATCAGAATTCCACTCTTGGAACAGGCTGAGGGACTCCTGCATCCCAGAGGAACTAGTGTCAGGGGGCACTGTAAGACCTGCCCCTGAAGGATTCTGGAGAGCTTTAAGATTCCAAACCAACAGAGTCTGAATGCTGAGGAAACAATCAGGTGATCACTGAGGGCAACTAAGTTAAGAATAAGGACCATATTGGTTGCCAGCTGTGTTTATCTCCTAAAAAAAATCACAGCACCAACCTGGTGTCCTGGCAACATATATATTCCTATTAAAGTTGGTACCTTCTGCTATACATATATAATTTTCTTTAGTATTTGTTTTACTTTTTAAATTGTTTTCCTTTTCTATGTTACTGAGGTTGCTGCTGTTACTGGCTATTTGAGCTTTTTATTTTGTTTTGTTGTGTTTTGTTTTGTTTTTGTTAATTTGTTTGGTTGATGCTATTCTTTTTTTTTTTTTTTTTTGAGATAGAGCCTCAAGCTGTCACCCTGGGAAGAGTGCTGTGGCATCACAGCACACAGCAACCTCCAACTCCTGGGCTCAAGTGATTCTCCTGCCTCCGCCTCCCAAGTAGCTGGGATTACAGGTGCCTGCCACAATGCCTGGCTATTTTTTGGTTGCAGCCATTATTGTTGGTTGATGGGCCCGGGCTGGATTTGATCCTGCCAACTCAAGTGTATGTGTCTGGCACCTTAACTGCTTGAGCCATGGGTGCCAAGCCAAGGTTGATGCTATTCTTAACTTCCATTGTTACTTTCATCAAGAGCAAGGACTCCTGTATTTTGAGTTAGGTATTTTAGCATCATTTATTCTGTCTCTCTATTTAACTCCTCTTTTCATTCTCTCTTTTAGTAAAGACTATTCTGCTTTCTTCATCTTTCCCACATAAATTGGTCATGTGACAGCTATCATCTCCTTTTTTTGGTTTTTCTTCTTTCTTTCCTTTTTCCTCTTCCCTCTCTCTCCTTTATTTGATACAACTGTAATCTTAATTTTATTTATCTTTTCTTATTTTATTATCACTTTTTCATTTTTCATCTGTTCTTTTTTTTGCTGAGTGCTGGGGTGGCATGACTGTGGTCTGGCAGTGAGTTCACAGCAGTAGTCTGGCTCAAAGAGGCCAAGAGATCATGGTCTAGGTCTTCTACCTTTGGCCCTGGTAAGACAGTATTGGCAAGTCCACCCTGTAGAATTTTTCCATTTCTTTTTCATTTTTATTTATTTATTCCTTCTTCTTTTTTGTTTTTGCTCTTTTCTTTCTCTTCCTATTTTTGGCAGAAGAAGAGTTTGGCTTTGCTCAGGCTGGTAAGGAGCTACTGATTTCAAAGAACACACCCAGCCCAGCCCTTCAAAATCCTTGAATTACAGGGGTGGCCTTAACATTGTGCCAATCAATACCATTTTTTCTATTGCTCTCATTCTATCTTCCTGTCCTCGTTCTCTCCTGTTTTTCAATTCTTTTCTTTTATCCCCTTACCTTTTTTTCTTTATCTTTTCCTTTTTCCTTATTTTTTATTCTTTGTTTCTTTTCCTTTTGTTTCTCCCTGTTTGCACTTTGCCCTTCTCTTCCTTTTGGCCTTATACCAAGGAGCCACTTTAAGACCTAAGCTCTGAGACAAAGTAATTTGAAGCAGAGGAGGAAGAAAAAGGAAAAAGGAGGACAAGAAAGTGAACAAGAAGAAAGAACACATGAGGAGGAACCAACAGAAAAACTCAGGCAACAAGAAAAACCAAAACTGAGGAACTCCCCCAAGGGACCACGAGGCACCTACTGCAGAAGACTCCACCCATAAAGAATTAATGGACTTGACAGAAAGGGAATTTGAAATATGGATGATAAAGACAATAAAAGGAATTAACAAGAAAATGGAAAGAGAGAACCAAAAGTCAGACAAGAGACATGTGGAATATAGAAAGGACGCGGCAGAGCTTAAGGAAGTGAAGAAGACAATCAGGGAATGTAAAGATGCAGTAGAAAGTGTCAAAAATAGGTTAGACCATGGAGAAGAAAGAGCTTCAGAGCTAGAGGATTAAGTTCTCTTGTTAACCCAGATATTTAAAGAGACAGAAAAGAAAAGAGAGAAAGTAGAATAGGTGCTTAGAGAACTATAAGACTCCATGAATCATTCAAACATACAAATAATAGGGATTCCTGAAGGAGAAAAAGATTGTCCCAAAGGAATGGAAGCTCTCTTGGAGACTATTATAAATGAAAACTTCCGAAATTTTACTAAAGGCCTTAACACACTCCTTTCAAATGGATATCAAACCCTGAGTCAATTCAAACAGAAATTTTCCAAGACACATTGTAATGAACTCATCCAAAGTCAAGACGAAAGAAAAAATTCTGCAAACAGCCAGGAGTAAGCATCAACTGACCTTCACAAGCAGAGCCATCAGGATGACAGCAGACTTTTCAACTGAAAATTTTCAACCAGAAGAGAACGGTCATCCACTTTCAACATTCTTAAACAAAACAATTTTCAGTCCAGAATTCTGTATTCTGTTAAACTAAACTTTAAAATTGACGGAGAAATCAAATCTTTTGTGGATATACAAACATGGAAGAAATTCACCACAATGAGGCCAGCTCTACAGGAAATACTTAGACCTATTTTTAACACTGACCATCACAATGGACCACTACTAAAGTAAAAACCCAGAAGCTAAAGGTCAAAATTTAGCTTCCACATGGTGCAAAGGATAAAACTATACAACAGCTTTTCACAAAATAAGATAAATAGAACTCCACCATAGTTATCAATTCTCTCAATGAAGGTCAATGGGCTTGGCACCCATAGCCCAGTGATTAGGGCACCGGCCACATACACTGGGCTGGCAGGTTCAAACCTGGCCCATGCCTGCTAAACAATAATGACAACAGCAACAAAAAAATAGCTGTATGTTGTGGCAGGCACCTATAGTCCCATCTACTTGGGAGTCTGAGGCAAGAGAATCACTTAAGCCCAAGAATTTGAGGTTGCTGTGAGCTGTGACACCACTGCACTCTACTGAGGGTGACATAGTGAGACTCTGTCTCTAAATAAATAAATAAATAAATAAATAAATAAATAAATAAATGTCAGTGGATTAAATTCCCCACTGAAGAGCACAGACTTGTTGATTGGATAAAAAAGCACAAGTCATTCATATACTCTCTATAGGAAGCACACCTAGCCTTGAAGGACAAATCAAGACTCAGGGTTAAGGGATTGAAAACAGTATTTCAAGCAAATGGAAATCAGAAGAAAGGAGGGGTTGCAATCTTATTTTCAGATACAAGCAGATTTAAAGCAACTAAATTAAGAAAGACAAAGATGGACACTTTATTCAGATCAAGGTAACAATACAACAAGAAGACATTTCAATTTTAAATATTTATGCACTCAACTTAAATGGTACCAGATTTATGAAGTAGATCTAGTTGGGTCTGAGCAATACAATATCCCATAACACCATAATAGCCAGGGACATTAACACCCCTGTGATCAGAACTGGACAGATACTCTAAACAGAAACTTAACAAAGATACAAAGGACTTAAACGCAACCTTAGAACAAATGGGATTAATAGAGATATACAGAACACACCATCCTAAAGCTAAAGAATATACATTTTTCTCATCATCCCATGAAACATATTCCAAAATATATCACATTCTAGGATACATATCAAACCTCAGCAAAATTAAAAGAATAGAAATTATACTTTGTATCTTCTTAGACCAGAGGGCAATAAAGGTGGAACTGAAATCCAACAAAAACATTCATCCCTACACAAAGGCATGGAAATTAAACAACCTTATGCTGAATGATAGTTGGGTTCAGGAAGAGATAAAGGAGGAAATTGTTATATTCCTCAGACATAACAACAATGAAGACATAAGTTACCAAAACCTGTGGGATACAGCAAAAGCAATCTTAAGAGGAAAATTTATCATATTAGATGCCTACATTAAAAAATAGAAAGAGTGCACATCAACAAACTCATGAACCATTTTATGGAATTGGAAAAAGAACAATCTAATTACGAACACAGAAGAAGAAAAGAAATAACCAGAATTAAATCAGAGATTAATGAAATTGAAAAGAATCATGTGGAAAATTAACTAAACAAAAAGTTGTTTTTTCAAAAAACAAATGAAATTGATAAACCTTTGGCAAATTAGTAGAATCAGAAAAGTAAAATCTCTAATAACCTCAATCAGAAATGATAAAGGGGAAATAACAGTAGATGCCACAGTGATATAAGAGATCATCTCTTGAGTAGTACAAGAAACTCTATGCCCAGAGATTTGGCAATGTGGAGGAAATGGATCAATACCTGGAATCACACCCTCTCCCTACACTTAACCAAAAAGAAATAGATCTCTTGAACAGACCAATTTCAAGAACTGAGATGGAAGAAACAATAAAAAAAATCTCCCAATGATTAAAAAAAATGCCCTGGTCCAGATGTCTTCACACCAGAACTCTATCAAACCTTCAAAGAAGAGCTTATACCCTTCCAAAAAAATTGAGAAAGAAGAAATCTTCCTCAATACATTCTATGAGGCAAATATCACCCTGATACCAAAACCAAGAAAAGACCCAACTTTAAAGTCTCCATCTTTTGTATTACCCTGGATTGAAGTGGAACACATTCTTCTTAGTAAAGCATCACAAGAATGGAGAAGCAAGAATCCAATGTACTCAATTCTAATATGAAGACAGTAGATGATCTAATACAAGGTAGGAAGAAGGGGAATGAGGAAGTGGGGAGAGGGAGGAGAGTGGGAATGGGGAGGGTCAAGGTATCTGGTATACTTCTTGGGGGCGAGATGCAATTGTAAGAGGGACTTTATCTAACAAATGCAATCAGTGTAACCTAATTCTTTGTACCCTTAATGAATCCCAAACAATAAAAAACGTGGTTATTGTGAAAGTTGGTATTATTTATATCTTTTTCTTCAAACCCTACAGCATTTTTAGCAACTAGTGAGAAGTTAGCATGTGATGAGATGCTTGGGGGCCATAGAGGACTGGATTATTGCAAAATATTCTAGCAAATACAAAAATGTGATAGTTAAGTATAGCTCAATTTAAATAACTGCTTGATTTTCAGTTGAAGCCACTTAAAGGGGAGGTAGTCTGACAGACATTTTACTTTTGGACCTCACATTCACTTAATCATCTTTGTTCATAATATTTGGACATGCAATCAGTCTTTTGCTAGGGCTTGAGAGAAAAAAAGAGATGTAGAGAAAAACATGTACTCTTTACTACTGGATGTAAACCTGGGATCAGCTAGTCCTGGAGTCCAAGTAGCTATCTTGCTATCTCACAGAAGCTAAAATTGAAGCCACTGCTCAAGAAGCATAACTGAAAGATGAGAACAATTAGGTTTTTAGTGGCATCTGTTGAATGACTGGATGCAGCTGTGTCTGGAATTGGTTTTTCTCCAGCACTTTTCAGTTAGGAGAGCCAATAATTTCATTCCCCTTCCCAGCCCTGTTTTTGTTTTGTTGTTGCTGTTTTGACTTGAGCCAAATTTAGTTAGGTTTTCTATCTTTGTACCAGGAGGAGTTGATTCAGGTAGTGAATAACTAAATCTATAAAATCTAGTCCAAATTTGGACTTCTTAAAGTCTCAAATGTAATTATAAACAGAATGTGGTATGTTCACAAGTAAAACTGAAATAAAAATACTGTAACACATCAGCTAAGTTTGAAGATACATTTTTCAAAACTTATATTGTTCTACCATTGGAACTATTTTTTAAGATAGGTGGTTGGGTGGATGGAAGGATGGATGGATAGATACAGAAAGGAGTGAAAGAAAGGTTTACTGGGAGGTTTTGTGAGATGCTGATGTTCCTGAGATTTTGTAGCCCTTGGAGAGAGAGGCTACAGTTCATAAATCATAAACTCCTTCCTTTGCACAAAACATGGAGTATTTTCTTGAAGCCATTGAAGTTGAGGGTAATTATCAATGCTTTCAATCCTATGATATCTAAATCATATGTTTTTTTCCTTTTTAATATTAAAATGGAATATCATAATGCTATGATAGCTTAAGAGGTGCTACTAAGTATTCTTTTGGCTGATAGATTGCTTTTAGTGCAATGAAATTTAAAACGACACTGAGAAAATCTGCAGTGGGTGGTGACCTTTCAGGAACAGTGTTGAAATCTGGTTCATGATTAAAGCAGGGTGTGGTTAAAAGGGGGCAAGGATGGAAAATTCCTGTTTTGGCAACCTGATAGAGATGTGGGATTAAACTGTTGAAACAGCCACAGAAGTCTATTGCCAGAAGAGAAAAATAGAACTTTTCATAGCAGTTTTACACTGGGCCAAGTGTGTGTTAAGTGCTTTTAGGCATGATCTGAATCAGTTCTAAAATGACACAGATATGATATGACTATGAACATGTTACAGATGAGAATGTTAGAGGAGGTGGGTTGAATAATTCGTCCATATTTTCATAGGTAAGCAGTGGTGAAGGCTAGTTTTGAATCCAGGTCTATCAAGTTCCTAACCTCATGCTCTTACCAACTAAATGATTACTCATCCCTGCCGTCACTCCTAATCTAGAGCGGATTTTATAAACACTTCTCTGTTCCCTTTCAAGCATAGGAAATGTTATTTTTTTCCTCTGAGGGTTTTCATATCAAAATCCTTTTTTCTGAAAATCGACAGGCATGACATGGCCTCACAGCCATGGAAAAATGTATTATTTTTCCTGGAAATTTTCTTCTTCTCTCTTCCTCAGTCAGGATTATTACAGGAAAAAGAACGTTTTTTTTTTTTTTTTCATCTGTTTTTGAGTTAAAGAAAAAGAAAATACACCATTAATTTATTTATTTTGAGACAGAGTCTCATTCTGTCACACTGGGTAGAGTGCCACAGCATCACTATATCCTACAGCAACATCTAACTCTGGGGTTCAAGTAATCCTCTTACCTCAGCCTCCCAGGTATCTGGGACTACAGCTATCTACCATGTAACTTGGCTAATTTTTTTTTCTATTTTTAGTAGAAATAGGGTCTTGCTCTTGCTCAGGCTGGTCTGGAACTTGTGAGCTGACGCAATTCACCCACCTTGGCCTCCCAGAGTGCTAGGTATAAGAGTGAGCCACCACACTAGGCTGCTGTTTTGTTGATCTGTTTGTTTGGATACAGTCTCTTTGTCGCTTGGGCTAGAGTACAGTGATATCATCATAACTCACAGCAACTTCAAACTCCTGAACTCAAGTGATCCTCCTGTCTCAGCCTCTCAAGTAGTTGGGACTAAAGGCGTGAGACAGCGTGGCTGGTCTCATCATTTAATTTTTAAAGCATAAAATGTCAAAGTTGTTTTCTGACTCTCTCCAGGAGAGTTTTTTGGTGAATAAATTCAGCTTCATAGCTCCTCTGACATGGATTAAATGCTGTTTGATTGTGGCTGAGGAATGGCTGCTGTGCATGTTAGTGAGAGTGTCATTCAGAATGCTTGGGAATCTGTCTTTACCTCTAATAGAAACACATTCTCAGTGTGGGCCAATCTAGGTATCTAGCAAGAGGTGAGCACCTTGGCCAGTTAGGATTTATGTAATTAAGACTTCATGTTGGTTAAGGTAGACTAAGTTTTTCCAATTTGTTAAATATTTAAAGCAACTGCATAACTATTTTTCTACATTAAAACAGGAGGACATGAATGAAGGTTTACATTTCTCAACATTTCAAAGAAACTTAACAGAATACGTTAAGTTTGAAAAAGACAAAGATTTCCTATTACTGACCACCCAGGTGTCACACATAAATCATTTATCCTTCATGCATAACACCTTCTCAGGTTAGGCCAATAAGTATTTTCCTAAAACTAGTACAGTATATTCTTTGAACGTAAGACTTTTGGAAATAAATGTCTTTCAGGCCTTCAAATATCCTAGAGGGAAAGCAAGAGGCAACTTTGAAAAAATCAAAAATAAAGTTGGTTAGAAGGAACTCCGAGAAAGGGAAAATCCACTTTTGCCATGGAAGCAGAAGCCTCCTTAAACAGAGGAGAGAGAAGCCACTGCAGGTAGTCTGCAGACCATCCCTGGCCCTTGCAAAGGAAACATGGGGTTGGAAGGGCTGGAAATAATCTTTCTGGTGGTTTCATACCAGGTCAATAGCATGCAGTGTGCTTCTGAAGAAATAGAACTAGAGAACATTCCCTCTCCACAGCTGTCACACTGGTAAGCAGGAGTACTTAGCTTATCATTCAACTGCGGTCAGATTATATAAAGCAATAACTACTCAGATAACTATCACCATGCCTTGCATCAAGGCACTGGGAAATCTGGAATACTTCCCATGAAATGCTCCTGGCAGAACACTTGGAATCCTATCACTGGGTCAGTGGTTAAATAGTACTGGACCCTGGGTTGTCTCTGCCATCAGGAGTTATTCTCATGTTTATTTATAAAGGCCATATTAAAACATTTTTAACAAGGTGTTAGATTTAAAAAGGGAGATAGGCTGTAAGAGAGTATATTTAATATGAGATTTGTATTTTGATACCCTCAACCCTAAATTCAGTCTTCAGGGAAGAGGTACAGCTGAAAATATAGGGCATGGAGCAGTCAAACTCATGCAGATAAAACACCAGGCAAAGATTTTTAGGCTAATCACTCTAATTTTTAAAAAATTAAAACAGACAGAGAAGGGATTAGGGAAATGTGTGGCCATACTGCAGTAAATGACCGGCTTTACAACTGCTGCTTATCTTATTCTAGGCAGCCTTCGCAGATGCTGACAACAACAGCATCTCAAACACAGCAGACATTCTAATGATTGCTCATCTTTCTGAAGTGAATCATTAGCATTCAATCAATAAGTAGGTATTTCAGTATTATTTATTGGTGGATCATTAACTACATGGTGAGTAGTATATTCACATGAAAAGTCTGGACACAAGTGATTAATTAAAGCCCCCTGTAGGGCCAGGAATAAGGAAAAGAACAACATAAGAGAAATTAGAAATCCTATTAGATGGCATTAACTCTATTGATCTGTTAATAATAGATGCATTTAACAAGAAAAGAGGAAAACAAGAGAAGAATCTACTTGGGAATTTTTTTCTTTGTAATCTAAAGCTTTTCAGAAACCACTGTGTTCAGACTCAATGTAAATCAGGAGCAAATCTATGGACTGAGCTGCTGCACTGTGGTGAGAACAGTTCTCAAGAACTTGGAGACGTAATTTCAGGGCAAGAGTCTGCAAGATATAAGAGAAAGTTAGCAGAAAAGAATCCTTTGTAAATACATACTCTTCTATGCAGAATTTCTTTTGGAGACAAAGAACTATTTGGAAGAAAGGAGAAGTAGCTGAGGCCTCCACTTCAAACTCAAAACAAGATTTCTTTCCAACTCTGAAAATATTTGGCTAACCACTTTCCTAATGCCTGTGGATTTTGATAGCTGGGCCTGCCAGACCGTCAACAATAGTGAGTAAGTACCTGCTAGGTACAATGTATGAGGGAGGTCCAGGTTCTAGAGGACTTTACCAGGAAAGCATATCATATGGTCCTCATCCCTTGAGAGCCCAATGGAAAAAAGACTGCCACCTAATTGCTTACAAGAAATGCTGGACTAGAGCAGGCTTATAGCCAAATTTCTTTTAAAAAAAAATTCCGAAGCTGTTTGATCATCATACTTGTTGGCAGAGTTTTTCCTTTTAAGGGTCCCTCCCTGTTTGCTTTGTGTCTTATACAAAATCTCATGTGGCACACTCAGGAGACATGTATTCCAGGATGCTGTCCACAGGGCATACCCAGCTGCTCACAGCCCCAAACTGATTACATTCCTGGCTTGATATTTACGATCTTCCCTGCTGCTGGTAGAAGTCATTATTATATCACCATTATAAAGATTTTCTGGCTGAACAAAGCTGAAGGAAGTTTCTATGAATTCCTAACAAGACTAGAAACAAATACAGTCTTGCTGATGGTTGTGCTTTCTAATTGTTTACAGATGACCTCAGCCATGCTGATGTGCAGATGGAATTTCAGCGCTAGGTTTTCAGCACTAGTTTTCTTTTTCTTTTTTTTTAACACCCAATTTGTTTATTCTTTACATTAGTCAAGTTGACTAGGACTGAACACATTAGAAATGTCAGTAATTATGCAAAAAAGAAACCTGTGACTCACATAATAAATATCAAAATCCTAATTTTTGAGTGAATCATAGTAATTATTTGAACCATCCCCTTACCTTCAAGTACAGCCATTCTTAGCACGTCAGTAATTTTCTTCTACTATATATGTACGTACATTTTTTTATACACACATACACATGCATACTTATAGTAGAACCTCTCTAAGATGACCACTCAAGGGACCGTAACAGACTGGTCAACATACAGAGATGGTCCACATACAGAAGTAGGTTTATTGTATTGATACATACATGTGGTGCATGTCTGATCTATGAAAATTAGGTCAACTTAAGGAGGTGGTCAATGTAGGGAGGTGGTGAGCTGTGTAGGTACTACTATATATCTCATGTGCTCGTTATGCATACACAGTTGTGGTAGACACTTACATTGGTGGCCCCCAGTGCAGCTTGCTTGCCTGCTGGTACTCATGCCCTTGTATGGGTCCCACCCTCATTGACTTTGGGCTCATTGGGACATAATCAATCATGATGCAAAGAGAATCTTGATAACTACTTGTACATTAGGGTGTATAACCTCAGAGTGCTTGTTGTTGGGGCCCTAGCTGCAACGTAGAGATCTACCAACCCTGCCAGAGTGAGCACCAGTTACATGTATAACAGCCATCAACAATTAGAAGTCCCATATGTCACTAAAAAAGCAATCTTACACAATTCGCCTCTGTCCAGCCAAACTTGGTCAAGCAACAAATTGTAAAAATAATAAAATATCATTTTTTAGCTAAGTTTGGGGGGGGTCTGTGATAAACAACTGGAACAACTGTATTTCTGTATATAAGGCATCCAGAGAAATCCCCTCCTTTTTCTCCTGGAGTTTTAGGTTTCTTCTTTTTAGTTGCAGAATATTTTAGTAAGTAAAATAAACAAAAAATAATTATATTTTGATATCCTATTTTGATATAATTAACAAATACCTGTAAAGCAAACTCCTATGTCCCCAATACCCAGATTGAGAAAGGAAATATTGTTGCCCCTCTCATCCACCCTGTGCTCTCTTCCCTCATCAAAACTCCTTTCTGGACAGTGCCTGTGGCTCAAAGGAGTAGGGCGCCAGCCCCATATACCGGAGGTAGTGGGTTTAAACCTGGCCCTGGCTAAAAACTGCAAAAAAAGAAAAAACCCTTTCCTATAGGGAACCACTGCCTTGACATTTTTGTGTGTCAATTGCTTAGCTTTTCCTTATAGTTTTGCTACTAGTGTGTATATTCTTAAATAATATGGCTCAGTTTTGCCTGTTTTGAACTTTCTATGAATGAAATCACTCTGTGCTTTCTCTTACAGGGCATTTCATTTGCTCAGCTCATATTAGTTGATAATCACGCACGCTGGTGCACATAGCTGAAGCTAGCTCTTTTCCACTTCTGTATAGTAGTCCATTGCATGAGTGTACCACGGTTTATTTATACATTCCACTCTAAATGAACAGCCACCGTTATGAACGTGGTGCCATGAACATCTTTATACTTGCATCCTAGTGCATGAGGAGTTTTTTTGGCAGTGGTTCTCAAAGGGGGCCTAGGGATGCTTGGATTTTTTCATAAAGTCTGTGATTTTATTTTCTTTTTCTACTCTCAGTCTTTAATAAATACGAGTGGACTTTTCCAGAGGCTACATCTTGTGTGATACTGTGCCAGACCAAAAGCAGAAGCAGATATATGAAAGCCAAGTTGTCTTCTATATGCCAGGCAGTAAAGAGATTTGTAAAAATGTAAAACTATGCTGCTCTTCTCCTAAAATAGTTGGCTACGGAAATGATAATTATTATGATCAAAATATGTTATTTAGGGCCAGGCATGGTGGCTCATGACTGCCATCCTAGCCCTCTGAGAGGCCAAGGCAGGTAGACTGCTTGAGCTTAGGTGTTTGAGATCAGCCTGAACAAGAGTGAGACCCCATTTCTGCTAAAAATAGAAAAACTACCCCAGCATTGTGGTGGTACTTGTAGTCTCAGATATCCAGGAGGCTAAGGCAAGAGGATGCTCAAGCTCAAGAGTTTGAGGCTGCTAGGAGCTATGATGACCCCATGACACTCTACCCAGGGCACAGAGTGAGAAGCTGTCTCAAAAAAAAAATGTTATTTATGTTAGCACCTATCTTTAATATTATTGTAACAACATTGTTATTTTAAAATAAAGAAATAAATATTTTAATTTTAATACAGTGAATATCTATAGATATAACAACATAAGCAAGGCTTTTTAATGTTTGAATTATTAATACATACTTTAAGGACCACTACATTGGGTTATGGGTATATATTTCTTAAAATTCAGTAGATAATGCCAGGCTGTTTTTCAAAGATATTTTATTTCTTTTTCTCTTATCAGCAAAATGAGAGTTTCCATTGCTTGACATAAACCAAGTTTTGATTTTGTCAAATTTCTGTTTTCAAATCTGATGGAATATGAATGTATCTCATTACAGTTTGGTTTTATATTTACCTTATTAATAATAAGATTATGTGCCTTTTTAATAGTATATTGACCATTTAGGCTTCCTTTTATAAATACCCTGTCTGTGGGTGGTTTTTTTCCACTTTTCTTATTTAAGTGTCTGTCTTATTGATATGTAAAAATATGATATATTCTGAATATGATTTCTTTGTCAGTTATACATCTTGCAGATATGTGTTAAAAACACAATACTGACTACTTTTTCAGTCTTTCTATGGTTTTTTGATAAATAAAAGTATTTAATTTAACATAGTCAAAACTTGTTATTATTGGTTGTTTGAAAAAATCCTTTCCTATTTTGACATCATCTCTATTTAATACTTCCTAAAAGCCTTATAGTTTTTACTTTCAAATTTTGGCTTTAAATTTATCTAGAAATTATGTTTATCTATGATTTCTTGTAGAAGCCCATTTTAATTTATTTTCCACATGTTTACTCTAGTATCATTCATTGAAAATTACTTTTTCTCACTAATCTCTTTGTGAGGACTCACAAAGGAATATCACAAAGTTCAAGATCAAGGTGCTAGTAGTCAGTTTTAATATCTGGCAAGGGCTTTCTGCTTCATATATTGCACCTTGTTTTCTTGTCCTTACATGGCAGAAGGGGCCAGGGAGCTTTCCTGGGTCATGAAAAGGCACTAATACCAGTCAGAGGTGGGGGTTGAATCCCTTATAACAAACACTTCCCAAAGCTCTACCTCTTCATACTATCACACTGGATACTAAGTTCCAACCTATGCATTTGGGAGGGATACCAACATTCAGACTGCAGCGCATATTCAGAGGCTCTTTCTGGATTGCAGGGTTCTGACTCAAGATAATAACAAAGTTGTTCACCTATTAAATCGTTATTTCTTTGATACCTACTAGGCACCACCTCTATTGCAGTTTCTGATATATAGAAGAAATTTACTTAATCTTTGTTCTCAAGTCACTCCAGGAAGAAATGTCTCAAGCCACAGCAATTCTGAATGAGTTGAACACTAATATGGCAATGAAAACTTGGAGGAAATACAGGATTTAGCTACAGATTTAGAGAAATAAAAGTCATGCTTCTCTGTTCCTGTGCTCCAATTTCAATAGCTTATCAAAATCCAGTCAATAAATCAAGTAAGACTAAGAAAAGAATTTCCCATTGCTATTCATTTTGTTTATTAAGAGATAAAATTCATTCTTAAGAGAAGTCACTGATGTATTTTTCCGTTAGACTAGAAAAAGCTGAAACCTTAGTGAGCCCTAATTGCTCACTTTTGCCCTCATCCGCTACCAACAAACGTTTGCCTATTTTTTGCCTAATGTACTATACTTTGCATGATTACCAGACAGGGGAAGTAGCATAAGATTAAAATACAAGGGAGGGGCCAAGTACACAAGATATTTTTGAAGGAGAATGAGCAACTTATTTTGTCATCTATTTAATTTGTTGTAAAGACATAACAGTTAAGACAATTTGTTTTTGCAGAGGTATAAAAAGACCCACAAAACAGAATGAAGTGGCCCAGATCATAGACTGACATCTGATATATGATAGGGTAGTACGCAAGATCTGACAATTAACTCATCCTAGATAAAGTGCTACATGCCTCATTGCTGAATAGTACCATGGTCACCTTCAAAGTATTCCCCTTGGAAGCTAATCACTGATACCAGCACCTAGTCTGCCCTTCAAAGCAATTTTGAAACTCTTTTTCTGGAATGGCCATCAGAGCTATCCTCCTAGTACTCTTAATGTCCTGATTGTCATCAAAATGTCTTTCTTTCAGTTGTAAACAAGAAATTTATGTTGTTTTTATTATCTGATCTAATCTAGTTTGCTAGACCAATCAAATATCACCTATCTATTCCAATTTATCACATGTGAGAAACAGGGAGACATTTGTGGGTTTAAGAAGATCCATAGGAAATGAAAGAGGTGGAAACAGGAGGCTTATGAGTCCTTCAACCACAGGCGAGTACTCACTAATAAAAGGGTAGGCAGGAAAGTGAAGGTACAAGTCATGAAGAGCATACCCCACCTCCTCAAGGGCCTCTCTGGAGACATGCCTATTCCCTGGACACCTAAACGGAATTAATTTTGACATTGTAGCTTCTGTGAACAGATGGAAGCATTATTTCACTTCATTCTGGTGGAAGAACTGGCTGTTTGGCACCAGCGAAGATTTCAAATTTGGTCAGTCTTTATATGCTCAAAAATGTTTTGTGGTCAGTTTTATATCTGATTTTATTCTGTTATCCTTATATGACCTTGTGAGCCACTTGGTTGTAAAATGTGAGTTATCTCCTTTTAGACATTCAGGCAAGAGATTATTACTTCTATTGCAAGTAAAAATCAGAGGTGTCTAACATAAAGAAGGTGATCAATCAAGTAATCAATCAACCAGTAAGGTTTTTTTAACAGCAGCAGAAACAGACTAAGAAGATATACTTCTAAAAATGTACTCATTGAGATAAGAAGAAATATTCAGGCCTCCCCTCATTTAAAAAAACATAGCTTTTTTCACTCTATTTTTAACCACATCAAGTTACCATCTCCTTTAGCAAATCTTTACTTAGGAACCTCTTTCCTCACAAAATATTCATTCTTAATCCTGTGAAATTTGACTTCCAGGCCTCTATTTCTCCAGTAACTTCTGTCTCAAAGATTAATCTCCAAGTTTTCAAAGTCAATGCATTTTACATGGTGATAGGCTTCATTTAAAAGGATGATGACCATATATAATTCTACTGTTAACCCCTTTTCTCCATGAATATTTTGTCTCTGGCAAAGAAAGAGTGTAAGGATCCATTGGGCATAGCTCAAATCTAACATCTGCGTGAGACTTTCCCTGATTACTGTGTCTGGGAAGGCTCTCATCTTCTGTGGAAACCCTAAGCATTTGCCTGAACTATTTCCCTACCAGTGATGTTGGTGTCCAGATAAATACTAATAAGTCAGTTTGTGAAAATTTCTAGCATCCAGTTGGACCAGAAAACTCTGTACCATATAATCCCTCTTGCAGAGTAATAATGCAAGCAGCATGTCAAAGGTTTTGATAAGTCTCCAAAAGAAGAAAACTAGTAAGTTTAGTTCAGCGTTTCTGAAATCGTTGCCACGAAATCCTTTTTACTTTATTACTTTACAGTATTACTGTAACACTCCTTAACATCTTGGGGTCTGACTGGCATGTAGGACCTGACTTGAGAAATGTTAGTCTGCTGTTCATTTGACTCTTACGCTGTGTTGAATTGTAGTTACTTGCATGCACACCTTGTTTCCCTTTCTGGAAGTGCCCTAAAATCTGGGATTTTTTCCTATATACTCATCCCCATGAAACAATTCCTGCCAAGAGCTGTTAGAAAAAAAAAATTTAGGTACAGACACAACTATAAACCCAGAGTCCTGGAAACTATGGAGAGATTGCAATTCTGAATCCAAGGGATTTTTTTGGTAATCCAGTAAAAATTACTGGCTTAAAGTCATAGTGGAAAGTTTGTCATAGTTGAAACTAAAAATAACTGAGAGAGCCCCAACATACTAAGCTACGAGTTTGGACAATTATGATCACAAATTCATTCTAGAAAAAATGCTCCAAACCACATGGCTGAATATCACTGGGGTCACCTTTGAGGTACTCCCCTTGGCCATCTGGTGACTACAGTGATTTCAGCAATGAGCATTTTTTCTAGGACGAGTTCACTAACTTAATCCTTTGACCTCATACATCGAGAAGGTTGTAAGGAAGAAAACATGGAATAGTAAAGTTACATTCCTGGGTGTATAGAGTGTGGCTATTAGTAATGCATATAGGTCAGTTGTCATAGACACAGAACCATCAATCAAGTATATCAGAATCCCTTGGAGGAACTTGTTAAAATACAAATTCCTGAACCCTATGTAGACCCATTGATTAAATTACTTGCATTTTTTTTTAAATAGAATTCGTAAATAATTGTATGCACATGGAAGTTTGAGAACAACTGTTGTAAAAGGATAAGGTTTGGCATGTTTAGAGGAAATACTTATCCCTCCACATTTTAAGAAAGCAGTTGTCATCTTAAGAGACAACATATTTATTGCAATGATGTAGCTGTTTCTCAGTTCAAATATTTTTGGGGAGTACTCCTTTTGTGTTGCCATAGTAGCCTCTAAAACATTCTTTGGTATCTATTCAGTAGTGCAAATTTGCACTTTTTAAAAAAATTTTATTAAATCATAGCTGTACTTTAATGCAATCATGGGGTACAATGTGCTGGTTTTATATGCAATGTGAAATAGTTTCATCAAACTGATTAACATAGCCTTCAGAGTGGATTTGAATATTAGCAACCGTCGCAATCACGTAGAAGCATTCTGAATGGTGAATGAGGTAAATGACCAAGCAGGGAGACATGGTTTGGTGTCTTAAATAGAGTATGATCATGATGCAAATTAATCTAGTTTTCTTGGGTGGCTCTCAAAAAATAACTGAGTAATTTTAACAAAACATATGCACATTTTCACAATCACTATATTTATTTGTGATGAAAATTATTAAAATATTACATTTGGCTTATGGAAGCAAATATTTAAAATGCTCTGTTTTTAAACATTCCTGAAAACACATTTTTGCATTGCTGTCATAACAGAAACATGTACACATAGACATGAATTCAACATGAAATCTCAAATTTCATCCATGTTGAAGCCTTTTTAGCACAGGTATTTTCAGATCAAATTTTAAGCATTTGAAATCAAGAGAGCTAGAAGCCAGTCTAGACGGAGCCCAGGAGGACTTCAGTGTCAATTTTTAAATAACACTTTCACTTGGTTATTATTGTTTAATCAATGAAAATTTATTGTTTTAAATATCTACTTTTCTAGTATTGATTTCTGTTATGACCCCAGGTTCTGTCTTGGGGTCTTGGTTTCTTTCTAAGTTGTGGTGCCTCAGGCAAGCTCAGTTACTTGAGCAACTCACCGCAGATGAACATTCTCCTGGTACCAAGGAGAGCAAAGCAATGGCCAGTCATCAGCAAATCAGTATGTGATTTGTTTGATTTATGAATTAAATGCCATTGTAACTTTGAAGACCTTCTGAATTCTAAGCAAAAAATAAAAATAATAACATTTTAATAAAATCTCAAAGTAGCTTTCCTCCAGTTAAATTTACTTTTAAAGCTCTTACTGAAAGTCACATAAGTTTTCTGAGTCTTAGTTCTGTTATCTGTAAAATAAACATAACAGTAAGATTGACTGCAAGGGGTTTTTGAAAGAATTAAATAAGGCAAGTAAAAAATGTAGCAAATTTTTAGCATATTAAATGATCAAAAATGTTACCTATGGTTATTGTCACGTAAAGCAACTGGCACAGTACTTGGCTTATGTGGTTGATAAATAATACCTATTAATATCATTGTTGTTTTCTTTTTTAAAGTCTTACTGCTGAAGGCTGGGTATGGTGGCTCACGTGGCTCACGTCTGTAATCCCAGCATTTTGAGAGTCTGTCGTAGGAAGATTGCTTGAAGCCAAAATTTCGAGACCAACCTGGGCAAGACCTTGTTTCTGCAAAAAACACAAAAATTACCTGGGCATGGTGGCACATTCCTTGTAATCCCAGACAATTTGGAGGCTGAGACAAGATGATCCCTTGAGCCCAGGAATTTGAGGTCACAGTGAGCTATGAAGATGCCACTGCACTCCAGTTTGGGCAACAGAGAAAAACTCTGTCTCAAAAAACAAAAACAAAAACAAACAAACAACAACAAAAAAATCTAACTGATGAAATAGGAAGATTCTTTCATCATTGATGCACATTAGATGTACATTCATATAATCAAATCAGTGTAATTGAGATATTCATCACCTTGAATATTTATTTTTTCTTCATGCTGGGACTATTTGAATTATTTTCTTCTAGCTTTTAAAAAAATGCACAATTGATTCATGTTAAATATAGTCACCCTACTTGTCTACAGAACACCAGGTCTTATGGGTACCCATCAATCAACTTTTCTTCATTCCTCTCTTCCCCTTACTCTCCTTCCCCTTGGCAACAACCCATCTACTCTCCATCTTCATGAGATAGATCCACTTTTTCAGCTCCCACAGATGAGTGAGAACGTATGATACTTTTCTTTCTCTGCTCAGCCTGTATCATAATGACCTACAATTCCATCTATGTTGTTGCAAACGACAGAATTTCTATCTTTTTATGGCTGAATAATATACCATTATATGTATGTGCCACATTTACTTTATTAACTCATCCACTGATAAATACTTGGATTAATTCCATTTTTTGGCTGTTACAATTAGTGCTGCAATTAACATGGGAGTGCAGATATCTCTTAGGTATATTGATTTCCTTTTGGATGCATATCCAGCAGTGGAATTGCTGGATCATATGATAGGTCTATTTTTAGATTCTGATGAACTTCTATACTGTTTCCTATAATGGCTGTACTAATTTACATTCCCACCAACATTGTAGGGGAGTCCCCTTTCTCTGCGTTCTTGCCAGCATGTGCTATTCCCTGCCTATTGATGAAAGCTATTCTAATTGGGGTGAGATCATATCTCTTTGTGACTTTCATTTGCATTTCTCTGATGATTAGTGATGAGAATTTTTCATATACCTGTTGTCTACTTGTATGTCTCCTTCTGAGAAATGTCTACCTAGATCTTATGTCTGTTTTTAAATCAGATTGTTTGGATTTTTGCTATTGAGCTGTTTGAGCTCCTTGCACAGTCTGGTTATTAATCCCTTGTCAGATGGATAGTATTTAATATCACTCTATGTGTTGTCTTTCACTTCGTTTATTATTTCCTTTGCTGTGCACAAGCTTTTTAGTTTGATGTAATCCCATTTGCCAAATTTTGCTCTTACTAACTGTGCTTTCGAAGTCTTACACAAAAAATATTTTCCTAGATCAATGTCCTGGAGCATTTTCCCAATATTTTATTCTAGTTCATAGTTTCAAGTCTTAGATTTAAGTTTTTAATCTACTTTATTTGATTTTTGTACATGGTGAGAAATAGGAGTCTAGTTTCATTCTTCTGCATATGGATATCTAGTTTTCCCAGTATCATTTACTAAAGAGATTGTCCTTTCCCCATTGTATGTTCTTGGTGTCTTTGTGGAAAATGAGTTGGCTATAAGGAAGATATTCTAACCAGCAATTTAATTGACTCGGTCATACATTCCCCCATCCCCAACCAGTGTAGGCACAATGCCAAATTCTTAGTTTTTGGACACTCTTTAATGTATTTTTGATTCTAAATAAATATTATTAAAAGCATAGATATCTATCTTAAGCATGACTATCTTGTTGGGATTTTTTCAGACTTAAAAAAGGTTGCTAAATTCTGAGATTTGCTTAGTCTTTAGTCAAGTGCTTTCCAAGCAGGGGAAAAAATAATCAAGGAATTAAATTGAGGCCTTATTCATTTAAATAAATGTTTGCAAGACCTAGGAATTCTCAGTTCATTCACAAATAGTAAAAATAACCTAGAGTACAGAAAGATGACCAAGACATCTTATGTTCTAAGCCAGACCTACTTTCTTATCCTAAGGCGAAGGTCAAAAAAGTTTAACAAACTTTTCATTTTTTTACCTCCCTCCCTCCCTTTCTTTCTCTCCTCTCCTCTACCTTCCTCTACTCTCTCCTCCCTTCTCCCCCTCTTTCTCTGTCTCTCTCTCCCTTCCTTTAATGCCCCTCTGTGCTTCTTGACTTTTACTGGAGCAGAGGAAAAACAGTGCCAAAATACCATGAGATGGGGTGGTTTTCAAGGGTACTTCTTGTCAAGCAGGAAGTGCCAGAGATCTTGTAAAATGTCCAATACAGATTTTCTTTTGCAGACTCTAGAGGTTTGCATCTGGATACACATCTGCATTTTCTGGATGCTGGGCCAAACTGAAACGTTCAGTTTATCCATTGCTAATAAACATGTCAGCAGTCTCTTTGCTCTCACATCTGTTGTGAAAAATGTTATCTTTCCCGAAGTGTATTTATTTTATCTTTAATACAAGCTTTCATGGATTACAAAATCAAGATATGCCTTCACTTAAAAAAATTCAATAGCATATGCTGGAAAGTGACTCACAAGAGTGATGAGATAAATTAGTATCTTAGGTCCTGAAAAGGAAATCAATGTAAGGAATAATGATGACTTTCAGGAAGGTTATGCCAGTTGGAACAATTTGCCTCTTAATCAAGTTTATCTCCAAATCTATTCAAGATACTCTATGCATCATAGGAATTCAACAAAAAGTTTAAATATTTTATTATCAGTTGTTTGATTATTAAGGCTGTCTTCAGTCAAGCTAATGACTTCCTTTCCCAAGAAAACAACCCCCAGGCACTTGATTATCATTCCATATTCTCCAGAAGAGCTGCTTTACCCAATTTACTGATGTTGGGGCTATTAAGAGATCAGATAAGGTTTTATTTATTAAAATGTCTTAAAAAGAAAACTATAAACTATAATAGCACATGGTAAATGACTGTCAATATTTCTTCCCTTTTCTATTCTTCCGTTATATTTCCTAGTCAAGTATATTTATTTTAAGGATCCATTCCATCCTCAGCAATTCTCTCTCTTTACCTTCTTCCACTAATTCCTCAACTCTAAAAATACTGAATCAGTGGGACAATGTTACCTCTCTCAAACAGGTGGGAAAAAATGCATATTTGGAAATTTACAAAAAAGTAGTTTAAAGGAGCAAATATCAAAATCCTAATATCAGCTTGACTGTTATTAGTGTATATAAAAGCTACTGATTTGTGAGTATTGATTTGGTATCCTGAGATGCTACTGTATTCCTTGATCACTTCTAAGAGTTTTGTGGTTGAGTCTCTGGGGATTTCCAGGTATAAAATCATATCATCTGCGAAGAGTGAAAGTTTGATCTCCTCTAACCCTGTTTGTGTACACTTGATCGCCTTCTCTTGCCTGATTGCAATGGCTAAGACTTGCATTACAATGTTAAAAAGTAGTGGAGACAATAGGCAACCTTGCATGGTTCCTGATCTGAGTGGAAATGTTTTCAATTTTACTCTATTCAATATGATATTGGCTGTGGGTTTGCTGTAGATGGCCTCTATCAGTTTAAGAAAAGTCCCTTCTATATCTATTTTCTTAAGTGTTCTGATCATGAAAGGATGCTGGATATTGTCAAAAGCTTTTTCTTCCTCTATTGAGGTCTTTGTTTTTTATTTTGTTTAAGTGATGTATTACATTTATAGATTTACATATATTGAACCAACCTTGAGACCCTGGGATAAAACTCACCTGGTCATGGTGTATAATTCATTTGATGTGTTGCTGGATTCTGTTAGTTAGGATCTTATTGAATATTTTTGCATCTATGTTCATTATAGATATTGGTCTATAGTTTTCTTTTCTTGTTGGGTCTTTTCCTGATTTGGGGATCAGGGTGATATTTGCTTCATAGAATGTGTTGGGAAGTATTCCTTCTTTTTTGATGTTTTGGAAAAGGTTAAGTAATATAGGTACTAGTTCTCCTTTAAAGGTTTGGTAGGATTCTGATGTGAAGCCATCTTGTCCCAGATGAAAAAACAGTCAAGGACTATATTCCCTTTACAGTTGTGCCAAAGAAGATGAAATATTTGGGAATATACCTAACAAGGGATGTGAAAGATCTCTGTAAAGAGAATTATGAAACTCTGAGAAAATAAATAGCTGAAGATGTTAACAAATGGAAAAACAGACCATGCTCATGGCTCAGAAGAATCAACATTGTTAAAATGTCCATATGACCCAAAAGAATTTACAAATTTAAAGAAATCCCTATCAAAGCACTGTCATACTTTAAAGATCTGGAAAAAATAGTACTTCATTTTATATGGAACCAGAAAAAACCTGGAATAGCCAATACATTACTCAGAAATAAAAACAAATCAGGAGGAATCACACTACCAGACTTCAAACTATACTATAAATCTATAGAGATAAAAACAGCATGGTATTGGCACAAAAAATGGAGAGGTAGATGTATGGAACAGAATTGAGAAACAAGAGATGAACC
>CAUYRH010073034.1:0-18095 GCA_963574655.1 Perodicticus potto
AGATTACCACGAGCCAGAACATCCACCTGCTGTACGTGGACCTGCTGGACTACCTGAAGAAAGTGAGGCTTCTCCTGGGGAGCCTGCTGGCCAGGGCGGGCGGGGCCTCAGGGCCAGGACCTGCAGCTCTCCTGCCGGGTGATGGGAAGACCACATCCTGCTTTGGCCACCAGTAAAGCAGGACACCCAAGAATATGCAAAACATCCCTTTTTTTGGAGACAGACTCACTTTGTTGCCCCCGTTAAAGTGCCGTAGCGTCACAGCTCACAGCAACCTCCAACTCTTGGGCTTAAGCAAATCTCTTGCCTCAGCCTCCCAAGTAGCTGGGACTACAGGGGCCCACCACATCGCTCAGCTATTTTGTTGTTGTTGTTGTCACTGTTGTTTAGCAGGCCCAGGCTGGTTTCGAACTGGCCAGCTCCAATGTATGTGGCTGGCGCACTAGCAGCTGAGTTACAGGCACCAACCAAAACATCCCTTTTAAAACTTGGTCGTTTGCTAGTCCATGGATGTATAGGAAATGCTTGTACTTTCTTTCTTTTTTTTTTTTTGTATCTCACTTTATTGCCCTCGGTAGAGTGCCGTGGCATCACACAGCTTACAGCAACCTCCAGCTCTTGGGCTTTAGACGATTCTCTTGCCTCAGCCTCCCGAGTAGCTGGGACTACAGGCACCCGCCACAATGCCCGGCTATTTTCTGTTTTGCAATTCGGCCGAGGCCGGGTTTGAACCCGCCATGTTTGGTATATGGGGCCAGAACCCTACTCGATGAGCCACAGGTGCTGCCCGGAACTGCTTGTACTTTCTCCAACATATTGAATGGTTTAGGACTGATTACATTTTTTCATTACCCAGGCCTCTGAGAGTTGAGGGCAGACCCTGTACCCACAGAATGTCCCCCAATAGGCTGCCAGGCAGGCACCTCCTGCACCTTACAGGTCTGCCCACCAACCTGGAAAGGAGACAGGGAAAGGCCCCCAAACACCCTCACCCTAAGACTTGGCAAAGGGGAGGCCTAGAGGCCTGGTGGGGTGACATGGAGGAAGTGCATGTTGACAGAAACAGGTGCACTGCAGCTGTTCCCTGCTGGGGTCATACCCTCCAACCCCTTCCATGACCCCAGGCCATCCTCTTGCCCTTCCTGGTTACTTGAGCCCCTGGTCCTGGGAGGCTCACCTGGAGGCCTTGCCCAGCCTTCCTTCCTGGCCTACCTCTCCCCACACCCCTCTTACACCTGGCTGTTTTATGTCCCCTTGTAGCACCTTTTAATTTTTTATTTTTTTAAAGACAGATCCTCAGTTTGTCACCTGGACTAGAGCAGAGGCCTCCCTGGGCTCCTGTCAGCCTTTCCTGGGCAGGACATCTCTGGGCTGTGGAAGACTATCAGGCCATGTTGGCCACCCCTTCCAAAATACTTCCTTCCACCTGCTCTGTGCCTGGCTAGGGCTGGGGTCACAGACCACAGCCACTGTCCTTGGAGCCAGTGCAGTGTGAGGTGAGAGGTAGGGGCAGGTACAATCCACTCTGTGTAGCAGCCACAAGAGAACTAGGCAGGGGTCACAAAAACCAGCATGGAAGGGAAACCCTTGAGCTGCCTGTGGTCTCCATGCCCACCTGCCCTGCCCTTGCAGGTGCTGGTGGGATACCCCACAGAACTAGACAAGCTACAGAACCTCGTGGTCGAATACTGCTCAGAGCTCTCTGATATGACAGTCATGTCCCAAGAAGCTATGATGATCACAGATGAGGTTAAGGTGAGCTCTGTCCTGGGGCTGAGACCCTCTAGGGCTAGCTCTCTCAGCCCATCTGGTCCTGGGTCCTTCAGGAGACCCCCACACCCATGCTACCTATAATCCCTGGAGGGACCCAGCAGCCACCTCCACCAGCCTGTATTCATCCACTGGGTACAGAAGCCATGAGGTTGACGGAAGGGAGAGAATTGGCCTGATTAGACCACGGGGTGGGATGGGGGGGTCACCCATGCAGTCTGTGTGAGGCGCCTGCAGGGCCTGGAGATGAGGAGGAGGCAACTTCTTGTCCAACAGTCCATGAGGAAATGTCACACAGCTGCCAGGCCAGCATGGCAGCAAGGTGTGGGGTTCTGTGGGGGCCCATCCTGGTGTACTGACCTGCTCAGGGAGGTCTGGGACAGCTTTCCATGGAGGCAGGTTTGAGCTGGGCTCTGAAGGAATGAACAAACAGGGCTCAGTGGTGACTGAAACATGGGAGAAAAAAACAACGGCAGAGGCGCGGCTTGTGAGGGGGACAGCGCATGCAGGGGACATGGCTGGAAAGCCCCAAAGGGTCTGTCCTACTGAGTCAGTAGAGGCAATGTGGTCGGCAGCGCCAAACTAACCTGGAGCCCTGGGGAGAAGCTAAACGGGACACAGGACCAGATTTGTGATTCAAAAAGAGGGTGCACTCTGGCTGCAGGGACTGGAACTGGTCAGGCCAGAGGTGGAGTAGGGGTGGCCAGAAATGGAGAGACCAGAAGCCTCTAAAAGGTAAGCCCAGTGAGCTTTGATAACAGGAATGGTGAGGGAATCAGTGTCCAGGATATGTAGACAGGGGCAGATGGATGATGGTTTTAGCCGCTATAAGGCACTCAGGTTCAAGGGGACAACAAATTTGTTTAGACACATTGAGTCCACTTTCATAGGGCCTACATGGTGCTTGCCAGGAGGCAGCATGGTCTAAAGGGCAGCAGAGAGCCTGGGCTGGAGAGGGAAACTCACTGGGCATGTGTGAGCTGGGGTCCCTAAGCAGAGGAGGCAGGGGGTGTCTCAGAGTGGGCAGCCAAGCTGGTGGGACCAGTGGCATGGGTAGTATGGGAAGAAGGCATGACCCACATCCTTGGGTGCTATTCCAAAGTCTAGTAAGAGGAGGACTGACCACTGCCTGCTGGCTTTAGTGTGACAGTCCCCCACCTTGTCCCCAGAGGAACATGAGGCAAGGGGAAGCGTCCTTCATCGAGGAGCGCAGGGCCCGGGAGAACCGGCTTAACCAGCAGAAGAAGCTGATAGACAAGATACGCACAAAGGAGACCAGTGAGAAGTACCGCAGGGTGAGGCCCACTGGGACTGGCCCCACCACCCCTGCTGAGAGCAGGGTGGTACTCCACTCAGGGCTGCCTACTGGGCTTACTCCCTGCACAAGACACTGCTCAACTTCTTCCTCGTCCCCCTCTCCCATCAGGGCCAAACGGACTTGGACTTCCCTTCCAACCTGATGAATGCAGACATTCTGAAAGGCAAGAGCTTCACTCCCTGCCTGCCCCAGCCAGGGTCTTGACAGGCCGGTACTGGCTTGGGCTACCCAGTCAGAACACCATGAGGCAGGTGTATACTGTGCAGTCACCAGGGTGAGGGAGACAGATGAGCCCCTTCCTCTCCCAGGCGACCCCTGCAGAGGCTGAGAGCCTGTGGGTAGTTGTGGCTGCAGCCATACTGTCCCAGCACCCCAGGGCCCAGTCACTCAGCGACTTCTCAGAGAGGACAAGTCCCCTGGACCTCAAGTTTCCTCTGAGCTCTGCAGTGCCATGCCCTCCTCACCCTTCTCTGCACTGGGGCTGCCTGGGGTGTCCCTGAAGGAGGGGGCAGGCGAGGTGCAGATGCAGGTGCCCAGCTGAAGCACTCAGCTTGTTTGGGTTGCCTTCTCGACACTGGGCATCTGATGGTCTCACACAGAGCCCCAAGCTATCTTTGCATGCTGACAGCCCCTTCCCCTCTGCCAGTGAGGAGAAAGGAGACCTCTGAGGTTGACATAGAATACCAGGCAGACGTGACTGCTTTGGTGGAGAAAGTCAAGACTGCTGTGCGGTGCTCCCACCTCTGGGTAATGCTCCCTGCGATCCTGGGGCATGGCAGGAGGGGGCCCAAACTGGGCTGGGGTCTGCAGAGCCCCTGAAATGGACATAGAAAGCTGTACCTACCTTGGGAGGACTCCAAACCTGAATGGCCAGCCTTGCTACTCCTAGGCCTGGAAGGAGACTTGGGGCCTGCAGGGCACTCTCAGGACTGAGCTATGGGATTCCCAGCCCATCCCAGGAGCAGCAGTGAGCCTGAGGATCCAGATGCCACGAACATGGCCCTGCTTCCAACCTCAGCCTTTTTCCAGTCCAGTAGAATCACAGCAAACAGCTGCCTCCGACTTCCCCCTTTCATTTTAATCCCATCTGAGTTTATTATTAGGCCCTGACACAGCTTGACCACTGTCAGACAAGTGACTCAAAGTGAAACACAATGTCCCTCAGCAGTGGTTTCCTTGTCTCCAGTGTAGGTATCTGCCCTCTTTCCCCATACAAAGTACTTCACCCTTGCTGGGAGCACCTGCAGTCCCAGCTACTGAGAGGCTAAGGCAGGAGATTGCTTGAGCCCAGGAGTTGGAGGATGCAGTGATTGTACCACTGCACTCCAGCCTGGATGACAGAGTGAGACCCTGTCTCTAAAATAAAAGCATAGCCAGGTGCAGTGGCTCTTGCCTATAATCCTAGCACTCTGGGAGGCTGAGCCAGGAGGATTGCCTGAGCTTAGGAGTTCGAGACCAGCCTGAGCAAAAGGGAGACCCCATCTCTAAAAAACACTAGCCAGGCATGATGGTAGGCACCTGTAGTCCCAGCTACTTGGAAGGCTGAGGCAAGAGAATCGCTTGAGCGCAAGTGTTTGTGCTTGCTGTGAGCTATGATGCCACAGAACTTTAACTAGAATGACAAAGTAAGACTATGTCTAAAAATAGTAGTAATAAAAAATAAATAAATAAAAGCAGGTCACTCTGTGGCTGGCCCCTCCAGCCTACAGTGCCAGGCAGCGGTTCACGTTATTACTGAAACCTGAGTGCAGAGGCCCTACACTGCCACTGGGAGGGGCCCAGAGGAAGCCAGTTCCGTGAGGCCCCCACCTCCCTAGCCCACACCTGCTTCTCTGCCCCGATTGGTTAGGACATCGCCGGCCGATTCCTGGCACAGAAGAACACGGAGGAGAATCTGGAGCTGCAGCTGGAAGACTGTGAGGATCGGCGGAGGCAGCTGGAGGCCCTGACAGGCAGACTGGGGCTAGAGGAGGCCTTGCTAAAGTTCCGCCAGTTGCCCAGCTCCATCAGGTACCCAGGGCTCCCTAGGTTGCCAGGCCAACCCCTGTGAGCTGGGCCTAGGCTGGGAGCATGCTCACCCCTGCAGATGAATGGGGGCCTCACCGCCAACATCTGAGCCCCTGACCCTGACCCTAGGACAGCACCCAACTCATGAGCCAGCCTCCCAAGGGGTCACCCTGCCGTGCCCCTGTGGTTCCCCACAGCTTTAAGTCCATAGAGAAGAAGATGAAGGACCTGCTAAAAGAGGAAGAAGAAAGGCTCCAGCTGGCCCACTCCAACATGAACAAGAGCCAGAAGCTGCTGCTAATCATCCAGATGGGCATAGACAACCTCTACGCCCGGCTCTACGGCGTGGCCTTGCCTTCCGCCCAGGTACGGAGCAGGGGAGCTGCCTGCACTGACGTCCCAGTGGGGCCAGAGGGGGAAACGAGACCTTCCTCCTCGCCTGCAGAGAGAAGCGGCGCCGCATGACACCCTGGATCTGTACAGCAAGCTGGCACACTGTGAGGAAAAGCTCACTTTCCTGACTGACCGACTGCAGACGCTGTCCAGGACAGAGGAGGTAGGCTGGGCCTGGAGGCGCCCCCACAGTCCATCCCCTCCGGGCCAGCACAGCTGAAGAGGGCTGTGCTCTGCAGGTCGGCACAAAGGTGAGGGACGCCCTAGAGTCCTCCACGCTGAAAGAAAAGCACAACACCAGGATCAGCTTTGAGGACTTGGACGACGACATGATCGGTATCGCCCGGCGCTCGCGCTCCGCCGCGGGAGGGGCGCGGCCCGCGGCAGGGCTGGTGCTGGCTCCGCTCTGACCTGGAGGGCAGTGGGGGAGGCGGGTGTATTGTGCCTGCGCGATTTTCATGATAGAGGTGGCATTAGTGATGTCGCGGAGAGGCGAAGTCAGTGAAAGAAGAATCCACCTAGTTTTCCCGAGAGGAGGGGCACGCCATGCGTGGCACGGTCGCGGGGGCACCAGGCCGCGCGGGGCAGAGAGGAACCGAGGCAGGCTGGCTGCGCGGCAAAGGAAGCAGGGAGGGCTGGGATGGTCACCGCGGGGCGCCAGGGGCAGCGCGCCGGGGAAGGGAGGCTGGTGCTCGGTGGGCGCTCGAGCTGGGAGCGCAGGCGCAAGGCAGGAAGCAGCGGCTGCGAGGGGGGACGCCCGCGGGGACCCGGGACCCACAGGCCCCCGGCGTGCGGCCGCCTCCCGCACCCTTGCAGAGACCTTCCAATTTGCCGACGTGGACCACAGCTACGTCCCTTCGCGAGCCGAGATCAAGAGGCAGGCCCAGCGGCTGATCGAAGTGAAGTTCAAGGGGAGCAAGAAGAAGAAGAAGTAGCCCTGGCAGAAGCAGCCTGCCCTGCTCTGTTACACAAATAAACATTTTTCCAGGACTGCTGGGATCGCTGGGGCGGCCGGGGTCTCAGAGGAAACTGGTTAGGGCGCCCGGAGCCCAGAGGTCTGAGCCGCAAGCCGCAGACGGCCGGCGGGTGCGGAGCCTCCCGGCCTTGGAGTCTGCGCATGCGCGCGCCCGGCTCTCTCGGCCCTCGCGCCGCCCCGTAGCCACGTAGCCCTGTAGCCACGAGCTCCGCGCGCTTCGCTGAGCCGGCGCCAACGTGGCGGTGCAGGTAGGCGGAGAGCGGCTGCGCCAGGGGCAGCGGGGCTGGCGTGGAGCCACCGTAGCCGAAGTACCTGAGCTGCCGCTGGAGGCCGCGCTCCGCCACCGGGATCCCGGCCTGTGGCCGCGCCGGCTCAGGCCGCGGGGAACCCGGGCCGCCAGGACATGGTGCGAGTCAGGCCGCGCCGCCACCGCCGCTGAGCTCGCCGGCCGCGCCCGGGCTCGGACATCGCAGCAGGAAGATGTTTTCCGCCCTAAAGAAACTGGTGGGGTCGGAGCAGACCCCAGGCCGGGACAAGAACATCCCCGCCGGGCTGCAGTCCATGAACCAGGCGCTGCAGAGGCGCTTCGCCAAGGGGGTGCAGTACAACAGTGAGTGCGGGCCGGGCCGCCGCCTTTCGCGGCTCGCGGGTCCCTGCGCCGCTTGGCAGGGTGCCCGGGAGCTGAAGAAAGTGGGACGTGTAGTCGGGGAGGGGGCGGAGGAGCGGCGCTGAGCGTGTGCTGGGAGGCCCTGCTTGGCCTCCGGGGGCGGGCGATGTGCCGGGAGGTGCGGCCTGTCTGCAGGATGGGGATGGGCGCCCGCGGGCGTCAGGCACGCGCAGGTGCTCTAGGGGCGGGTTCTTAGGGACAGGAAGTGCAGCCGGGCCCGGCCAATCCCTAAACCACCCAAGCACGGGGGTCCTCCGAATGTGGGTCATTACTAGGGAATGCTCACTTGGTGGGAAATCCGCTCGTGTAACCTTGCACAACAAACTTGGGCCGAGCACTTAGAGGTGCGTTATGCGTCGCCTCGATTGGCCTAGGTGACCTCGCCTAAGAAGAATTATTACATAATATGAAGCAAGAACTTTTTGATCTGTGGGCATAGACTCTATGGCACTGCCTGGGGGCCTTGGGGCCCTCTGTCACTGCGCTGTGTGCCCCACCTGGAACAGGGCCAGTGAAATCCACCTGACTCCGATGGTCTGTGCCGCGGGAGTTTTCTATGTTGACTTCTACCGAGTTTAAAGACAGAATATCACTCTACACCACGCATTCTCGCTTTTTTGTTTTCAAGAAGCATTTTTAAGGGACGTATTTAGAAAAGTTCCAGAAGGCATAGCCCCTTATTTATGATTGAAAGGAGACATCTCTTATTAACTAACGCCGAATGCCCAGAAGAGCACCTGTCTCCTGTTACAAATTATGTAAATTGTCTTCTTGACCTCTTTTGAGATTTTTTTTGTTGTTTTTTTTTTTTTTTTTTTTTTTGAGACAGAGCCTCAAGCTGTCACCCTGGGATAGGGTGCCGCGGCATCACAGCTCACGGCAACCTCCAATTCCTGGGCTCAAGCGAGTCTCCTGCCTCCGCCTCCCAAGTAGCTGGGACTACAGGCGCCCGCCACAACGCCCGGCCATTTTTCGGTTGCAGCCGTCATCGTTGTTGTTTGGAGGGCCCGGGCTGGATTCGAACCCTCCAGCTCAGGTGTACATGGCTGGCGCCTTAGCCTGTTGAGCCACAGGCGCCCAGCACCTGCAATTTTTTTTTTTTTTAAGAGTGTCTCTGTCACCAGAGCTAGAGTGCCAATGGCATTATCACAGCTCACAGCAACCTCATACTCCAGGGCTCAGAAAGAAAGAGGCCAAAATAGTCCGCAGGGAAGGGGAAGAGCTAGCTCCCACTGGACATCGCAGGGGCCAGGAAAAGAAAAAAAAAAAAAATTCCAGGACACATTAGGAAAAATGACACCTTCTAACAAACCAAGACAGGAATTTTTCTGTCTTTAGTAGAGATGGTCTTGCTGTTACTCAGGCTACTCTGGCCTCAAGTGATCCTCTTGGTCTCCCAGAGGGCCAGGATCACAGGCCTGAGAGCTGCATCTTCACTGCACCAGGCCCCCTTTGATATTGTTTGACTTTCAGCTGTTGCATACATTGCTACCAGATTTTAGACACATACCCTTTAGGTCACTTTAAATGGAGCTTTACAGCCCCCATGTTTCTATGATAATGTGGAATATTAGAAACTACTGATTAGAAGACTTTCGTTATTGGAACTTAACGAAACTTAAAAGTTTCGTTACTGGAACTTTTATTTGTTAGAACACTATTTAGTTGCAATATGCTAATTCCACTTTACAAAGAAAGAATTTAAAAAGCTGTATTTTGAAGACTTGAGTCATTTCAAAAAAACAGCTACAACCCTCTTTGTCTTTCCTGCCTGTACTTTTATGTGGACACATGGAGCATTTGGTTGAGACTAGCTGTAGGACACAACTAAAAACTCTTTGTCTTTTTTCACTGGAATAATGTGCCAGTTTTTTGTAGCAATGTTATTTCTCTTGGAAGCAGAAATGCTTTGTACCAGAGCACCTCCAAACTATATTGAAAAGCAGTTCCAGTACCATCCCTGTTACCCATTTTTATATAATTTATAAAGAAAGATTAAAGCCATGTTGACTATTTTACAGCCACTGGAGTTAACTAACCCTTCATTGTGTCTGTCTTCCCAGGAAAGAATTAGGAAAACAGAAGGATTTGGTTTTCTTTCAACATCCGGTTACACCATCCATCCTGTTCAATAATTTTGAAAAATACACCCTCCCTTTAGTTTGTTGGGGGATATAAATTATTCTCAGGAAGAATATAATGAACTGTACAGTTACTTTTATCTATTAAAAAGGTGTTACCAGTAAAAAAAAAAAGAAGAAGAAGAAGACTTTCGTGCAGGTTTCAAAGAGGGCTCGCTTTAGATATGTTACACTTGGAATTTTGTATGTATTTCTCTCACATTTACAGAAGAAAATACGAAGTCAGAATACTTAACTCAAGTCCTTATAGAATCTGCACTTGGACCCCTCATTTAATATTTCTTTTTTTTTTTTTTTTTGAGACAGAGTCTTAATTGCTTAGGTAGAGTGCAATGTCATCATAGCTCACAGCAACCTCAAACTCCTGGGCTTGAGCAATCTTGTCTCAGCCTCCCCACCAGCTGGGACTACAGGCATGTACCACTAACACCAGCTAGTTTTTCCGGGGGCGGAGGGACGGTTCTCATTCGTGGTCAGCCTAGTCTCAACTCTTGAGCTCATGAAATCCACCTGCATCAGCCTCCCAGAGTGCTAGGAGTACTATTGTTTGCAGTACTATTTTAAACTTAATCCTAGTCTCTTGGCAATTAAGCCAGGAATTAGAAACTGTTCCCGTTCTGAAAAGGCTCCCTAGGGGACCCACCCTTTGGTGTGACCAAAAAGGGCAGCAGTGTCCTTCCGGAGGAGGAAACCCAGTCTCCAGTAGTTGGAGACCATGCCGGTATCTCCTAGAACGGAAAGGTGGTGAGATTGAGAGAAATCCAGATCTATTCCTAAATTATATTTGAGAGGGAAAAATATTTTTTTCAGTAACCAAACTTATCTAATTGAGTTATAAAATACTTGGCCTAACAATAACAGAATATACATTCTTTTCAAGTATACGTGAAACATTCACATGATAGACCATATCCTGAGTCATAAAACAAACCTTAACAAAAGACAAAAGAAGTAAAATAAAAACTATTTTTTTGACAATAATGGAATCAAACTAGACATCGGTAACAGAAAAAGAACTAGAAAGTCTACCAACACTTATAAATATATTGAGAGGGATATTGTCTCCCGTAGAATAATAGACACTTAGGAAACTTTCTGAGTTTCTGTGTTAGTAGGATAGGAAGTTTCTAGTATTTATTTCTCCAGATAATCTTTTTTTTTTTTTTTTTTTTTTGTAGAGACAGAGTCTCACTTTAGCACCCTCAGTAGAGTGCCATGGCGTCACACAGCTCACAGCAACCTCCAACTCCTGGGCTTAGGTGATTCTTTTGCCTCAGCCTCCCGAGTAGCTGGGACTGCAGGCGCCCGCCACAACGCCCAGCTATTTTTTTGTTTTGCAGTTTGACTAGGGCCAGGTTTGAACCTAGCCCTAGTTTGGTATATGGATATGGGGCTGGCACCCTACTCGCTGAGCCACAGGCGCCGCCCTTCTCCAGATATCTTACTTAGGGAAACCAACCAACAATATGGTAATTACAGAGTCAGGATTTTTTTTTTTTTTTTTTGGTTGTAGGTATCGTTGTTTTGGCAGGCACGGGCTGGAATTGAACCCGCCAACTCCAGTTTATGTGTCTAGTGCCCTAGCCACTGAGCTATAGGCACTGAGCCAGAGTCAGGATTTTTCTTTTTTTGAGACAGTCTTATTTGGTCACCCTCAGTAGAGTGCTGTGGCGTCTTAGCTCACAGCAACCTCAAACTCTTGGGCTCAAGTGATTCTCTTGCCTCAGCCTCCCCCTGGGACTATAAGGCCCCCGCCACAATGCCCAGCTATTTTTTTTGTTGCAGTGGTCATTGTTTAGCTGGCCTGGGCCGGGTTTGAACCCGCCAGCCTTGGTTTGGTGTATGTGGCTGGCGCCCTACCCACTGAGCTATGGGTACTGCCTAGAATCAAAATTTGAATGAGACGTTGTATTGTATTTCCAATTTGGAAGTCATTTGTATATAAACTAAAGAAAAAAGTTACCTTTGTTGGTCTCTCTACTGGTATTGGACAAAGTATATTAGCTGTGTTTGGTGGGCAAGTTTCAGTGTGAAGCACCCTCCTGGAATTAGGACGACTGTTATGGAACTCTTCATTGGCCTTGCTCAGGACAGAAATAGTGAGAGTCTTTTCCAAAGAAATTTTAGTGTGAGAAGTTAAAAGGGAAACAACTCCTTGCTAAGAAACTTTTTGAAAGGTTGATTTCAAGGTAAAACAGTTTTTCCTTCAGGAAATAAATAACTGTGCTTAGCAAATTATTGGACTTGCCTCTGGAGACCCAATTTGTAAATTCCTGAACCTTTGGAGGCCACAACCACCTACTTTTTATAGGTTTTTCTTCTCTAGTATTTATTCTTTTTGCAAATACTTACTGGGTTATTATCAGTGGGGAAAAAAGCTAGACAAAAATCTCTGCCTTTGTAAATCTTACATTCTAGTGTGAGGTGAAAGACAAGACAGTAAGTCCTAAGGGTAAAGCAGAAGTTAGTTAATAATGATGTGCAAGGCTTGATGCCTGTTGCTCAGTGGTTTAGATGGGTATACACCGAGGCAGGCGGGTTCAAACCTGACCTGGTCCTGCTAAACAACTATGACAACTGCAACAAAAAAATTAGTGGGCATTGTGGCAGGTACCTGTAGTCCCAGCTACTTGGGAGGCTGAGGCAAGAGAATTACTTGAACCCAAGAGTTTGAGGTTGCTGTAAGCTGTGATGCCATGGCACTATACCGAGAGCAACATAGTGAGACTCCGCCTCCGGGGGGGTAAAAAAAAAAGACTCTCTATAATTATTCTATGTTGATTATAAATTAAAAATTAATACAGGAAAGACCATAAACTTTTTTCAAGTCACATTTGAAAAAGAACCAATGAGAATGAAAATGTCTGGATGTAAAAAATATGGTCATTAAAATTTAAACAGTTAGCAGAGAAGTGAAACAAAATAAGAACTCATTAAAGAGAGTCATCTCTGGAGCAGACTTTTGCCCAGAGATTAAGTAGACTCCAGCACATGAGGTATAAATTTCTGGAGGAAAAGGTAGCAAGAATGGCAAGGAGGCAGTGTTTGAAGAAGTAAATCCTGAGGATTTTCCAGAATTCATGAAATACATAAATCTCCAAGAAGTCCAAGTCCAGAGTTTAAAAAACACAGCTAGACATATTGGAAATTTTCAGAAAGAAAGAAAAAAAATCTTAGATGCAACCAGAGCAAAAAAGACTGCCTTCAAAGAAACAAATAAGCTGATGGCCCAATTTACAGCAGCATCAGTGGCTATAAGAAAACCACTGTCAGCCTGGAAATCATGTCAAGTTAAACAGTTAAGCAAGAGCCAGCAGGAGTAAACTTAATTTTTGGCTGTGATTGACAGTTCAGTGTGCAGAGATACTTGTAGAAGTAAATACAGAAAGATACACTTTAGATGGGTAGAGACTGAACCCAGAAAATAGGAGTAGGATTCAGAAAAGCAAAGAAACTGGTAAATATGTGGTGAAATCTATGTAACCATTGGTTATACAAATCATTGGTAATAAGTATGTAGGTAATACAAAAGAAGAAAACTAAAATACTAGAAATTACACATAACCCAGGATAGAGCTCATTGGAGTTAAGGTATTCAAAACTTTTTTTTGTTTGTTTGAGACAGAGTCTCAAGCTATCACCCTGGGTAGAGTGCCGTGACGTCATGAACCTCCAACACAGACTAAAGCGATCCTCTTGCCTCAGTCTTTCTATTTTTTAGTAGAGATAGGGGGTTCTTAACTTTTTCTCAGGCTGGTCTTGAACTTGTAAGCTCAAGCAATCCACCTACTTTGACCTCCCAGAGTGCTAGGATTATAGGCGTGAGCCACCACGCCCAGCCAAAACTCTTTATATTATTATTTTAGAGGCAGATAAATATATCAGCTTTAGACTTTACGACAGTAAATGTGTTAAAAATGCAAGAGTTAACTATTCGAAGACTAAAAGTAGATTGTATCATAGGACAGGTGCCTGTGAAGGGAAAAAGAAATAGATTTTAAATCTTCCAAATAAATACCAAACAAAAAGAATAATTTAGAAAACCCGTTGTCCTACTTGATAAAAGGCAGAAAAGGCTGAGAGAGAGAGGCTAGGAAACCAGGTCAGGAACTAAAAATTATAACACGAAGTGGTAGAAATAATTCCACTTGTATCCACAATTGAAATAAATGTAAATAAGCAAAACTCACAGTTCAAAGAAAGAATACAGGATCTGATTTTTTATCTTTAATTTGGTTATTTGGTATAGAAGAGACATACCACATAATAACATGGAAAGGTTGAAAGTGAGAAGTTGGAAACAAGACCCTGCGTGAACATCAGTTGTGAGAAAGCCGCTCCAGCTGCAGTTGTATTTGCTGTACCTATGGCAGCGTCACCCAGAGTGAAATGTGAGGTAAAAAGTAATGGGCAGGAATAATAAGGGTTACTACAGACTCATGAAAGAAACAAACCATCTATATCTAACCCCTCTCAAACCAGGAAGCAGTCATAAAAACTGACAATCTTAACAAACACCCAAGAATATATGTCATGAAGACGAATAGTCTGTGACTACAATGAGCAAAATTGGACTTTTAAAAACAAAAAAACTTGCTTGCTTTGTCACCTGGGCAGGGATGCAGTGGCTTTTTACAGGGATAATCATAGCCCTCTGCAGCCTTGAACTCCTAGGCTCAAGCAATCCTCCTGCCTCAGCCTCCCAAGTAGCTGGGACCCCAGGTGGGTGCCACCACACTTGCCTGTTTTGAGTTTTTGTTTGTTTGTTTGGGGAGGGGAATAAAAACTGGGTCTTCTGCGTTGCCCAGCCTGATCTGGAACTCTTGGCCTCAAGTGATCCTCCTGCTTCAGCCTCCCAAGGTGTAAGCCACTGCCTCCAACCAAGAAAACTTTTACCTGTCAAAGGGAATCTGTCAAAACTATGTAGAATAATGACACATAAGACCCATTCCTTTTAAAACCTGGAACAAGACAAGGACTCCTACTTCCACTCAGTTTATCACTGGTGTGCTGAAGTCTGGCACCAGATAAGGAAAATAAATGTATGTGAGAACAGGAGAGGTTATCCCTTCCTCCAGGATGAAATTAACATAAAATCAGAAGTAGAAGTTTTCTTATGTGAAAGAAACTAGACTAAAACACTAGACTGAAAATAGCTTACACAGCACCCAGTTTGATTTTGGCAGAATAAAGTTAATAACCTTAACAGCTCTGCCCTTGAAAATAACCAAAAAGACTTAAATAAAATACTTAGAAAAACATTAATACATCATCTATTTCTTGATGATGAGTTTGGATGAAGGGTATCCAGCTGTTCAGTAAACCATTGTCAGAAACAGTGGGGATGGGATGCTGGAAGGGAGTGAGCAGTGAGCTTAGGCTTTCTTTTGGGGGGCTGTGGTGGTGGCCGAGGGGCACTTCTGAAGTCAGAAGGGCATCTAGTATGAGGGCCCAGAGTTAAACCAGGTGCAGGGTGCAGGGCACTGCCTCCTGATATTTATAAACACAAGTTGACCTCCAAGTGGGTTTGCCCTCAAAAGTATCTATGTGGTCCTAAAAGTCTCAAATGGAGAATTTACTTCAGGTGTTTTTTGGTTGGTAATATTCTATATTCAGGTAGTTGGCAGACACATCACAGATACTTCCTTTTTTTTCTCTGAGACAGAGCCTCAAGCTATCACCCTGGGTAGAGTGCCGGTGGCATCACAGCTCACAGCCCCCTCCAACTCCTGAGCTCAAGTGATTCTCCTGCCTCCGCCTCCCAAGTAGCTGGGACTACAGGCGCCCACCACAACGCCTGGATATTTTTTGGTTGCAGCCATCATTGTTGTTTGGCGGGCTTGGGCTGGATTTGAACCTGCCAGCTCAGGTGTACGTGGCTGGTGCCTTAGCCGCTTGCTTGAGCCATAGGCACCGAGCTATCACAGATACTTTCTGAAGAAATCAACTTCAACCCATGCCTCAGAGAAGTCCCATGGATAAAGTTCCAGAAAACACGAGCTGCCAATAAAAACTCAGAAAATGCAAGGGCGGGTGGGGGGGGGGAGTGAGTGAGAGGCAACAGATAAAAGAAGTATCAAACTAGGCCTGTTAAGACTTAAGGTTTTAGAATTGTAACAAATGGGCTGCTCTTGGGAAGGGGTGGCAAAGTCTTCAAATTTAATTCAAGAACTTGAGAACTGGAGTAAGTGCATTTTTAGGTTGAACATGCTCCCTGCAAAGTGGCAGGAAAAACTCTCACCAAGGGACATCATGGAGATATTTGAGAATGTCACAGGGGAGAGTGAGAGAAAGGGCGCGTAGGGCTGTAGGTGGGAGGGTGGTGGGGCAGTTCCCCCACAGTTCTGAAGGGGCGTGCTATCCAGCCTGCAATCCACCTCTGGTCAGATCTCACTCAGGTGTGAGCATCTTCAGGAACATAGATATTGGAGGATTTGCTTAACTAGGATGACTGAGCAGTATCAAGAAAGAGACCCACAGAGGAGATACAGCATTAAAGAGAGGCATGGAGACCCCTGGGCTGAGGGCCAAGCTGCCAGGATCAGGACTACACAGAGCAGTGAGGACTGTGGAGACAACGTCAGGGAGGGGCCCACACAGCAGCACACCTGCCAGCAGCTGCAGAGGAGAGAGGTACCTGACGTAGAGTTGGCACCAAAGTGCTGATAAATACAGAGAACCTGGGCGGCGCCTGTGGCTCAGTGAGTAGGACACCGGCCCCAGCCAAACTGCAACAACAACAACAAAAATAGCCGGGCGTTGTGGCAGGTGCCTGTAGTCCCAGCTACTTGGGAGGCTGAGACAAGAGAATTGCCTAAGCCCAAGAGCTGAAGGTTGCTGTGAGCAGTGACGCTACAGCACTGTACCAAGGGCGACAAAAGTGAGACTCTGTCTCATTTAAAAAAAATACACAGAACTTAGCAAATCAAAATACCAGTGAAAAACTGTATAGGAAAATAAATACATGGGGAGGAGGGGGTGGGGTGTGGGCAAGCTCAGGAACAGCAGAGTTCCCTTTCTCAGAGGGAAATCAATGGGCAAGGCCTGAAAGTGTGAAGTGTAGAAGTAGCAATAAAATAATTTTATCCAGAGGCATGGAAACAAGGACCAAACAAATTTAGTAAAAGAAGCTACGAGACTGAACAACATAGCAAGTCCCCATTTCTTTATTATTTTTTTTTTTTGTAGAGACAGAGTCTCGCTTTATCAACCTCTGTAGAGTGCTGTGGCGTCACAGCTCACAGCAACCTCCAATTCCTGGCCTTGGGTGATTCTCTTGCCTCAGCCTCCCGAGTAGCTGGGACTACAGGCGTCTGCCACAACGCCCACCTATTTTTTGTTGCAGTTTGGCCAGGGCCGGGTTTGAACCCACTGAGCCACAGGCGTCACCCACGAGACCCCATTTCTACAAAAATAATTTTTTTAATTAGCTGAGCATGGTGGTGTACAGCTGCAGTCCCAGCTACCCCGAAGGCTGAGGCAGGAGGACTGCTTGAGTCCAGGAGTTTGATCCCACAGTGAGCTTTGTTTGCACCCCTTACTCTAGCCTGGGTGACAGAGCGAGACCCTATCTATTAAAACAAAGTGACAGTAGCAGTCTCTGGGGAGAGGAAGTACGGGTGGCAGAAAGGGTTTCCCAGCAAACCTTATAGATCCTTTGGAGTAAAGTTCATGTAGTGCTTTGAAAAACTATTTGTGTAGAATTAGGGCTTTTGAGAATGAAACGCTCTCATATAAAGAACACGATATATAAACTGACAGATTTCTATGAAAGAAAGGATGTGATCCTTAAAGGCAGCTGTGAATCACAAGAAGAAAGAGTAAGCACATGTGCACAGCGGTAGGATGTGGTCTGCACATGTTAAGATGAAGTCTGATGTGTATGACTAAAAGCAAAACAGCTAAAATCCTCATAGAATTGAAAACATTCCAGAGAGCTTATATTACCTGGGAGGAGGATATTAATAAAACATGTTACACTACCAGGCAAATTTTAATAGTAGGAGGAAAAAGCAGACTTTGGGGAACCAGGTCCGAGTAGACAAGGAAAGGAGCATGGGCAGAACCAAGGGAGACAGGCAGGGGGGCAGGGACCTCAGCAGAGGTCAGTGGGTCACTGGCTCCAAAAGATATATCTAAAACACAAGAATGTAGAAAGGTTAAAAACAAAATACATAACAAATATATGCCACAGGATGCTAACTGAAATAAAGTTGATTTCATTATATTAAATGCAAATAAAACAGACTGTGAGCCAAAAGGCATTATGGGAAATTGAGGATCACCAAAAATGACTTTTTAAGTGTTCAGTGTAGTAGGCAGATAATTACAAACTTATTTCACCTAGTAATATATTCTGCTCTATGTATTAGAAAAATAATGGATCTACAAAGGGGAATTGACAGCTGTACCACTATGGGGAAAATTTTCAACTTATTTCTGGCAATGAGTGAGGGTAAAGCAGCCACAGAGTCCGTGTGGGCCATGTGGAAGATGAGGACGTGACCGGCACAGTGACGTCCTGACCTGCGCCATGACAATCCTTTGCATGAGCTGGTTCAGAAATACACCACCTTGGCTTGGCGCCTGTGGCTCAATGGGCTAAGGCGCCAGCCACGTACACCTAAGCTGGCAGGTTCGAATCCAGCCCGGACCCGCCAAACAACAATGTCGGCTGCAACCAAAAAATGGCCGGGCGCTGTGGCGGGCGCCTGTAGTCCCAGCTACTTGGGAGGCAGAGGCAGGAGACTCGCTTGAGCCCAGGAATTGGAGGTTGCTGTGAGCCGTGATGCCACGGCACTCTATCCAGGGTGACAGCTTGAG
>CAUYRH010073036.1:0-16936 GCA_963574655.1 Perodicticus potto
GGTATATAGTGTAGGACACAGGATAACCCCCATAAACGCTATGTAACAGTGATCCAAGGTGCTGGAACCTATTTCCCATGAATTCAAAAGTCAGTCAACACTTTATCACATTCAATGGCAAGTTGCCCCCCACTGAGCTACCAGAACCTTTTCCCTATGAATTCATGGCACAGTAGATAAAAATAATAGGCTACTGCTACTGTAAAAATGTTTCTTGTTCATTCACTAAAAGTGTGATTTTTTTTTCCCTCGAAGTATTAAAGCAGATTTTAATGTGTCGTAAAAAAAAAAAAATATATATATAAAACAATAATAAGAAAGAGAAAACTGTCTAGATGTAAAGTTCATGTAGTTTAATTGACACATCCACAACCAGAGTGGAGAATTTTTAAAATGAGTGGAAGAAAGAAACTCAAGAACAGGGATAAATGAATCAAAAATCTGGTCCTTTGAAAGTATTAATAAAATAAGCAAAACAAATTAATCAAGAATAAAAGAGTTCCCAAGCAAACAATGTTAGTAATGCAAAGTGGAAAGAAACGATTGTTAAAATCACAATAATATTATGAACAATTTTAACCATTTTCTTTAAAATGTAAATTCTTAGCACTGGTTCAAGGTGAAATAGAAAAATTTTAATATAACTACATAAATAATTTAAATTAATAATAGTCATTTTTAAGGTCTACCCACAAAAATAACAACAAATCCAAATGATTTAACCAAGCTACATTTTTCCACACCTACCAAAATCAAAGGGTTCCTGAGAATAAAAGAATAATTTTTTTCCAAACAAGAGGGTGGGAGAATCTATTAAAACTAGAAAAAGAGCATGTACAAAATTAATCTTATAGATTAGATTCAGTTATGAACATAGTTGCAAAACTCGTAAGTAAAATGCTATTCAGCACACATTTTAAAATTACTTTTGACCAAATTATACTTATCTGAGGAATGCAAGTATAGTTCAACATTTATATATCTTATAATTTAATACATTATATCCTGCAGATAAAAAGTATTGTCCTAATTGACATCTATTATTATCTGTACTATTTCGTATGTAGTTATAATAGCTCTAGTGGGGGAAGAGGTTTCCTTGCACCACCTTTCTGCTCCTAGAGAGCCCCACATAGCATCTTACATATGCTGGGTTTTCCAAAAATACTCTGTCCAGCCATCGCAGCACCGTGGGTGATGCCATCCAGAATTCATTCCTTCATCTATTCGTTCGCTCGGCAAACAGGCATTAAGCACCTTCTGTGTGCAGACATGGTAGGCTATGGGGATATAGGTTGAATAAATTATATACCTCATCATACAAATTCTAACTGAGAGGCAAGGCATTTCAAAAACATAAAAACAATTATGTTTTAATATAACTGTCACATTAAGACGTGTGTACAAAATACCATCGTGAAGGTATTAACTTGTGGCTGGGTTTAACTCTTTGGAGGTAATTTCTCTAAGGAAGTGATATTTGCTCTTGATCTTAAGCGTGGATAAAGAAGACCGAGATGGGTATAAACTTCAATACTAAGGACTTTATCTTACTGAGAATTGGAAGGAAGAGAAAGCTTTCAGGCGGCAGAATGGCATGTTCAAGTCTGTACTTTAGAAAGGGTCTCTCACAGCAGAATGGAGGAAAGATTGGTAGGAATATTGGTGGACAGACAAGATTTGTGAGGACCTTTTGTAGTTGATAAAGGTATTGCCTACAGAAGTGGGCCTTGGAATAGACAGTGACGGAGTCAAGAGGAGTCAAAGGAGACACTCTGTCTGGGGTCGGGGGTGAGGGAGGTGTCACCAACAGGGCTTTTCCTGACACTTAGGACTTTGTATGCACCATTCATTCCTCTGTGGTTCCCTAGAGGAGCAGCTGGTGGTTGGAAGGCAGAGGAGAACGGCATTTGCCTATGTTGTGCTTGTAGCAGGGCAGCCAAGGGCAGGTGTCCAGCGGGCAGTGGGTGCGTGTGAACCTGAGTGCAGACAAAGATAGAGACCAAAGGTGGAGATCTGAGGATCAACCTCATGTCTACATGACAGTTGGTGCCACGAGTTCACACCTGACTTTTGTTTTTTCTTTTTATTCCTTCTAAGAACTTACTTAAAACCTGTCTTCAGACTTAACACTAAGGCGGTCTCCCCAGTGTAGACTGTCCATCCAAAAAGAAACAGATAAAAGAGCTCCTAGAAATACTGCAACAATAGGTCTGAGTCTTTCCAATGCCCCTTCTCTGTGACGGTGAGTGGGACTTGTCTCACGCAGATGTATCTGTCCACCATATATGAGATATGCTTCCAAAGTTATTTTAATAGTTTCGTGTTTTCTGTTTCAATCTCCCTTACTAATTTTCTTCTTCTTAGGCATTTCCACCTTACTTTCTCATTTGGGAGGAAATGTGATAAGAGAGAAGAAGAAATAGAGGACTCGATAACGAGAGGCCAATAGCTGCCAGGTCTCCTTTAGACTTAAATTGCAAAAGCTGAAGGCGACCGATCCAGGCATCGTAGCAAACAGCCTGGGTGGAAGGTTTCCAGGACCTTAATGGTTGTTGTGTCCATGTGGAGTGAGACCGTATTTTTCTGTTTTCTATGATTGATGTATATGCAGGGGCTGCGTTTTGCATTTTTCCTTCTCATTTTTCCATGAGGTAACTATACATCCCCCTTCCCCACCTTCCTTCCTCCCCATAGAACTGTCTCTTTAGGGAAGGGAGGCAGGGGAGATGGATCCCGAGAACTGGGGAGAGGCTGGAGCCACTGCTGCAGATGGGCAGTGAGGCTGGTCCTGCTGCCTTCCTGTGAGTATGAGACTCGGCTGCTCTCTCCCACTGCGGGGTGCTGGAGCAGTGGTGTTCCGCACCCCATCTCCCCCAAGATGGCCGCAAGCCCTTGGCTAGCCAGAAAGGTCAGAAATTACAGAAAGCCTCACATCTGCCCAGCCTAAGCTGGTATCCTCTACAGACTATACCAGAAGCCCCCCTTTTGGAGCTAATTAAGCCAAAGATGGCTTTTGATCTTCATCTGACTCTTTGAGTTTATCTTTAGTAGATAAAGCAACTGGAAGATAGATTAATTGGCACCCCACACCTCCAGAAACAACAAGCACATGTTCCTTTCACAATTAGAAAAACAATGACTTTTCTTTGACTCGGGAGCTGCCTCCTCCTGCTCCTGGGAATGCCCTGTAGCTGTCAGCCACATTGCTGTGACGGTGAGGAGTGTGCAGTCTTGTTCGTTAGATAAAGCCCACAGCCCTCAGCCAGTCCTTCCACTAGGAGCCCCGAAGGAGCATCTAAGGCCTTGTGTTGTTTTTCGTGGTGAAAAGACGGATGCAGCTTTTGGGGTCTGGTTTTTATTGAATCAGTCTGGAAAACAAAAAAATTTGCTGACTCATCTCCTCATCCTCTAAAGACAGCACACAATGAACTTTGCTAAATTTAAAATTATATAGAAAATAAGAACCACTTTTTGTGGGCTAGAGCACTTTTTTTTCTTTTCTCAACAATCAGTGTAAGCGGGTTGACTCAGAAGAGCATCTGATTTTAATTTTGGAGGTGACCACTCGTCTTCTCTCTTGATTGTCCTGACACAATGAGTTGTTTGTAACTATGCTTTGCTGACCACAACAGGGAAAATTATGTTTTATATTATTAGTTTTAATAAGATTTTCAGGATACAATACAATACACATGACATTTGTGCTATTTACATCCTGAAGGACAACTCTGGGAAAGGCTGGAATAGCGCCCCAGGAAGGCTGAATTTCACCAGTGTGGTGGTGACACTCATCTGTCACTGGCATGTTGCTGCCGAGCGCCCATGCTGTGCCGAGAACCATGACCGCCACAGGCAAAGGGGGCCCACATGTGGCTGAAGGGAGAAGCATGGTTATTCCATAACTGCAAACGTGACTGCCATCTGGACGAGTACACCAAGGAAAGGGCTGTGGAGCCCTGGTGGGGAGGATCCTGGAAGGCTTCTCGGAGGAAGGAACCTGTGCCCTAGCCGAGGAGAGGGAGGAAGATTGCAGGCTGGTGTGGCATTCTACATGGGGGTGAGGGAGTGTTTAGGATTTAACAGAGATGGGAGAGTCCAGGATTAGAGACCATGGTGATAAACCTGGTCATGATCAGAGAATGCTGGGAAGGCACTAAACAGTCTCAACCAAGGGGGTGCTGCGACTATGTAGGGCTTCAAACTCCACCCCAGCTAGTGCAGGAAAAGAATGGTCAGAGCAATGGGGGACTTCAGCGGGTTTGAGGAGATGGCTCTAGCAGAAGAACCTGAAGCCCAGGTGAAAGGAAGCCCTGGCCTCGGGGCCAGGTGCTTGGAGAGGAGTAGGAACCATGCCTCGCCCACAACTGGGAACACTCCCTGTTTGTTTCTCTCTACAAAACAAGAGTGGAAGCATTTGCTGTGACTGATGCCGAATGGGGACCAATTGGTGTTAAGTAAGGCTGGACCAAAAGGTGCGATTAGAATCCAATACTTTAGCCAACGTATGGACAGCAATCCATTTGTCCGTATGGATGGGACAGCCCATCCATTTCCATGGCAACTATTGGCCATCAAAAAGGAGTAATATCGTCTACAACTGCCGTGGACTGCATATGTCAGAATATCCCATGGCCACAGTAGCCCAGACCTTCTTCACACCTGGGAGGTGTCTCAGCCACCTGCTCTCTCCCTGCTTCCAGCCTCCACTATTTTTCATTCAGACTCTACTCCTGCCTGAACAATCCTTCTAAAACATCTGCATTTGTGTTTTGATCCCCCAAATCATCAACATCTCCCCCTAACGCCTCTTCTGTCAGGTTCAAATTTCTTGAAAGGGTCTCCACGTTCCACGGTGAGGACACGCCCACCTTTCCACGAGGGCATGAGGCTCACGTGCTTGATTCCCTCCTTCCCACGCTCACTCAGCAGATGTTACTGAGTGCCCAGCATGGCAGCCAATACTGTATGAACTCCAGCAACAGGCGAGGCCCTGGGTACAGCCCTTACACACTGTGTTGTTTGACCCTCACCGTAAGTCAGTTTTTGCTTTATTTTTAACCTAGAGGAAGCACTGGCCATAGAGGGGTTAAGTAGATCAAGCACACAGCTAATATGGCTTCAAACCCACAGAGTCTGGCTCTCGTCTCCGGGCTCCAGGTCTAAGCCATACCACCCTGTAGGTGACCAAGCTCGTCTGATGGTGGCAACGAAGCAGGATAGTGCCTGGTTGGTCCTTGGGTGGCAGAATCTTGAGCTCTGACCACTGTGGGTCCAGCCTCCGATTCACCTGGAGCAAAACACTCAAGTGTCTCTTACATGTTCCTGGCCATGGCGTTTGTTGTAAGGGAATTAGTCTATTAGACTGCAGTGAGGTTGATTAGGGGACAGACCAGCATTCATGCACAAAGGGGGACACTCAGAAAATGATTTTGGGAGAGAGCAATTTGGCTGGAATATGAGGAGAGTAAAGGCCAGAAAAGGCCTCTGGAATTCAGTAAGTACACACCTCAAAGCCCAGCTGGACTTAGCCAGTGGAGGTCCCACATGCTATGGCAGGTGGCAGAGGGGAGGACACAGCCCCATCCTCAGGGAACACACAGTCTAACAGCAGGTGACTCAACGGGCCCCTGACAAGGGTGTTTGGAGAGACAACGCCATGTTCCCAGAGGAATGCCAGGTTGGTGACTTTCCCAAAAGCTGTCAGGAAAGGGCGGGCTCTGAGACAGGTTTGTGTCTGGAGGCAGGATATTTGGAAGTTAGGACCACAAGCCACTGAATCAGACTGCCCAAGTTCAAGTCCCAGCAAGTCCTCAACCAGCCTGTGAGATGTGAAGATGATGCAGGTAGACACCAAGCCTGGCACACAGTCAGGTCTTTAGAGGAGCAAGCTAGCCTCGCCACTGCTGTGTTGATCAGTTAAGAGCCATTCTTTGCACCACTTGTTCCCTCTGGGTCTCTGGTAGATTCTGATAACATGTAAGGGTCCACTGCACCCAAGAACAAGGTCAAGGAAGGCGCTGAGACGTGTGCTCCAGCCCGCGTGTCTCCACAAAATAGCGCCTGGCACAGATAGGGTCTACTGGCCTCTGCCCCCCAGATCCCTGCTGGGCAATGCACACTGCGTCCAACAAGCTCTGGAGCTGGGAGTTCGTGGCAAGTGAAAAAGTGTAAGCAATTAACACTCCCTTCTCCCTAATGGGTCAGTTTATCTCACACACATCCATTCATTCTTTCAGCAAAAATATGCCGAGCGAGGGTTCAGTGCGGAGGAAAATAGCAGGTAGAAAATAAGCTTATGGCAGAATGAGGTCGAAATATTTGTGTTCTTATTCCAGATTTATAACAATGCCTTGCATTTTATCAATCACTTCCCCATGTCGTGCTTATTAGATCTATAGAACCCTGGGCAATTAAGTGTCAGTCCCATTTTACAGATTAAAAACTGAGACTCCAAGTCTCAACTCTAAGACTCCCAACCCCAGGTGGATCTAGGGGTCTCATCCAGGGGTCTCCCTGCTGCCGGCATGCTGTTCCCAGGCCCAGTTTGCAGGGTGGTTCCCGAATGTGAACACAATTTCTTAAGCATGTGCTCTCTGCTCCTGAATCCCAGCGCAAACCAACATGAATGCCCTGAACGTGCCTTCTTTATAGCCTTCCAGTGTTCTCCTTAGGGAAATGGGGGCAGAGACAGCCCTGGGAGGCATGGCGATTCCTCGCTCAGTGGTCCTGTCCCTCACACTGTCAGGGCCGAGTGCTGAGCTGCACAGTCACGCCTTCCTCTTCCGGAATGCACTGTCACCGTGTTTTAGTCTTAGGCAAAAGTGTGGTGTGCCAGGGCGTGGTACTATGTACAAGGGAGTAAAGGCCTGGCCACAGCCACACTGTGTAGGTGGTGACAGACACACGTGTGTGTGTGCACCCTCACGCACGTACATACCACATGTGCACATGTACATATACACATGCACACATATGCTCTCACACCCGTGCATACCCACTCATCCCCAGACCCTTCCTGTTTGCAGACTTTTCTTTGAGGTTAGAAATGACTTCACTTTCCTATGATTACATGAGTGATGTCATACTCAAGAAAAACGAGCCCAAGTTAGGGTCTTAGGTGGTAGCTTAGTAGCTTTCCATTTCAAGAAGAGCCAGAGACTGGTGAGGGCACATGCTCCCAGCTACAGGTACAGAGGGAGCCCATTGGCCCGGCGTCGAGAGCCTGCCTAGGTTGTAGTTCCTGCTCTGCTTTTAACTGCCCCTGTGACCTTTGGTGGTCACTCAGGCCTCAGTCTCCACATCTGCTCAGGGAAGGGGCTGGCTTAACAAGGAAGGTTGGCCCAAAGCTCCTTTCTAGCTATAACATTCTGTAATTCAAGCCCTAAATCAAGATAGTCTAGCATGTTGCATATGCTGGGGGGTCAGGGAAGGTCCTGCAAAATTCCCCAAAAAAAGCATTGAAAGCTGTTTTCACTCAGCCTTCTCTCGGACTTAAACTGCTGGTGTCCTTGTAAATTACAAGGTCAGGCCATTTTTGTTACCACTTTATCTATAAAATTCCTTTCTTTCTGGTCCACTGGGAGTTGGCAACAGGAATTTGATTTTACTTCCCAGACATGGCATGGAATTAAGGGCTACCAACTTTCAAGTTCAAGAGCTCTTATTCTTTCTACCTTCTTCTTACCCACTATTATGTTTGATTGATAGTATTAAACAGAAGAAAAATTTATCTTACTCAAGTGGGGAAATGCATTAAGTTAAGTAATAAGTCTATAAAATACATGATTAGAGGTTATGAAAAGGAAAAGATGTAATTTTGTGGTTGTGCATGTTTGGGACTCTTTCTAGGCTATGTTTTGTCGGGAGAAGTAGAATGTCTTGGATCAGCAGAACTCAGCAAAGACTAGCCCAGCAGGGCAGGGTCTCGTTCAGTGACAGCTTTAGAAACATGAGCATGAGGAAAGAACAGAGGCTGTGCAGTCTGACACCCTCGAGGCCATCGGAGGGAAGAGAAGGATGGATCTAGGAAAGTCTATGCAGGGGCGAGCCACAGGTCACGGTCCCAGGGCACACGACCGTCAAGGCACGATGGCTGACTGCTCTGACTGTCTCTCTCTCGTATGGCACATCCAGACCTCACAAGCCAAGCGTTTGTGAGTCCACAACACCTGACTGGGTCCTTCCTCTCAGCATCAGTGCGTGAAGTCAGCCTGGACCTCAGACCCCAGACATGAAGCACGCGCTCACCTGGAACTGTCCTGAGTGGGGGCCGTCCCGAGTGGGTGCTGCTGACCACTGCCAGTGCTGCCGCCTGTGTTCCTTTCTCTGCCTCAGTCACTACCCAAGAGGGCCAGACCCACCCGGGGCAGTGGAATACATCTCATCCATTCCCCAGTCAAACACATGACACCGTGTGACCACAACTGTGTCGTCCTGAGCTGTAAAGTCATGTATACAACCACTTACGTTATAAAAACTAAATCGCTTTTGTTTCAACATTTTGTGAGTCACATGGGAAAAAATAAAATTTCATGAAGTTGTAATTGTCCTGAAGAACCTGGAATTTGGAGTTCCGGTAATTATAATTATGCTTAGTAATCTAAGAAGTTAATCGGTGTCAGGAGTAAGCAGCAGTCTTGTTAGTTAACGGTCAGAAGGTAGTCAAAAATAGTGTTAAAGGCAAGAACAAGATGTGAGCTCTGCTGATGACTGAGAGGGGTGAGACTGTTTACTTTAAGGAGCAGTTTGAGAACTGAAATCTAACCCCCCTCCTCTCCATGAGCGATACTTCAACCAAGTTGTTGAACTGGAAATTAATTTTGATGCTAATTTGCTCTCAGCTCATGCTTTAATAAGCTTATATTTCTGTGTATTTAATTTGAAAGTATGTTTTGATAAATACTCTATTAAAGTAAATTGAGTCTGAGAATAAATGAGTATGCAATTTCAGAGGTCAGCCATTGGGATGGTTGTCACCCTTTGGTTTTTAATTTTTTAGACAGTGTTTAGCTGCCTATAGCAGCATTTTACATTTCTCTAAAATGGGGTATATTTTATAAGCATGTGTTCTCTGCTCCTGAATTCCACTGCAAAACAATATGAATGGCCCCGATCATGTAAATTGTATAATACATGAGACCCCAAAGATCCGTAACAATCAAATCTATTAATTCTGGTTACCCCGGGCAGCCAAAACTCTCATAGCAGCTGCCAACTGTTTACTTACTGAGATGTCTTTGACTTTGACAAGCCTGCCATGTGCTCAGGCCAAAATCCCCCCACCCTGTGCAGGAGGGCCTGGGAGGGTGTCGGGATCCCTCTAAGATTCTGGGGTGTTATCCAATTACATGATGCCCCACGGTTGGGGAATTATCATCATGCCTCCCCTAAATACCCAACTTTTACTCAGAGAGAAGGACCCTAGACAATGTATTTCACACAGAGGTTAAGGAGGCAAGCTAGTGGCTAAAGTCTGCCCCAGATGGGGCTGGGTGGATGCCTAAGGTGGCTGGCTGGGCAACCCATCCCCACTACCCCCAAGCATCCTTTCCTAAGCCACATGCTCATTGGAGAGGAAGCTTTGCTGTGGGAGGAGCAGGGCATTGTAAGTGCTACCCTCTGGCACTTAATCTCCCAGCCAAGCAGAAACAGTCCTGTCCCTGAGCTGCCACTAGCCCCCTCCATAACCCCACCCTACTCATGGCTTTCTCTCTGCAAGCCACTCCTCTCCTGCCTTGGCCCGTGAACACCTAGCCATCCCCTCCTCAGTCTTATATGGGGAATCCAAAAAAGAGCCTATATATAGTGAGCTGTGATGATGTCACTTCACTCCAGCCCAAGTGACAGAGTAAGACCCCATCACTCCCCCCAAAAGAAAGAGCCTACAGTACTTTCATTTTTTTGCAATTGATACGATCAGCAACATAGAAAATACAAGATATGCTACACACCATGAAACTGATGTGATGGCCTAGGAGCACGTCTGGTACAAGATCAACTCACAGAACCAAAAGCTTTCCTGTATGCAAGGCCAGGCCCAGGTGGGCATACTGGCAAAAGCTTTCCTCTACATTAAAATAGCCATGTATATGACACGATAGGAAAAAAGATCCTGTTCATATCAAGAGATCTACAATACCTATACATGAGATCAACAAAAATTTTCCAAGAGCCACATGGAAAAAAATCTAAAACTAAACTAAAGGACATAACATTGACTGTATTAAAAGAAAGCACCTGCCATGTACCTGAATGGGAACACTCTTTATTATGAAGAGATAAATTCTTCCTAAATTGACTTTGACCTTCTGTGTCATACAAACTCAAGTCTCAAAGGATTATCATGCAGCTTAAAATTTGATTTTAAAATTCAACTGAAAGAGAAAATAAGACAGTAATAGCCTAGAAAGTTTTGGGGAAAGAACAATCCCCAAAGTAAACTTGCTCTTGATAAGGTTGCCCAGACAACTAAATGGGAGAAAAAAGAATTGTTTTGACAGATGGTTCTGGAACAACTAGATTTCCACATGCAGAAGAATGAAGCTGGAGTTCTAGTTTAAGCTATATATAAAATTAATTCAAAATGGATTAAAAATCTAGAGGTAAGAACTAACCCTGTAGAACTCTTAAAAGAAAACCTAGGTGTAAAACTTCATGATTTTAAGTTAGGTAGGTAATAGTTTCTTGATATGACACCTAAATTATAAGCAACAAAAGAAAAAAATAGGTACATTAGACCATCAGAAGTAAAAAAAAAGAAATTATACTTCAGAAGACCCAATCACGACAGTGCAAAGACAGCCCACAAGATGGGAGAAAATGATTGCAAATCACATTTCTGATAAGGGCCTTATATCTAGAATTTATAAAGAACTCTTCCAACTTAACAATAAAAAGACTAACTCAATTAAAAAGACAGGCACAATATTTGGACAGGTCTGTCTTACAAAGATGATTACAGACAGTAGGCACAGGAGAAGATACTCAACATCTTGGTAAGAAAATTAGAGTTAAAACTAGACTGAAATACCACTTCACTTCCATCAGGGTGGCTGCAATCGAAAAGATAAACTGTGACAAGCGCTGTGGGGAGGCGGAGAAGTTGGAACCCTCAGCTATTGCTCGTGGGAATGTAAAATGGTTCGGCTGCTTGAGGAAACAGTTGAACAAGAGAGTTTCTGTACAATCCAGCAATTCCGCTTGCAGATGTAGCCCCACGTAGCTGTCTGTATATATTCAAGAGAACTGAAAAGATGTGCCCCGGCAAAAACTTATCACACCAGTTCACTGCGGCATCACTCAGAATAGTCACCAGTGGAAACAACGCGTGTGTTCATTAACGGACAGAGAAGGAAAATGTGGTCTTATCCACACAAGGGGAGGTGACCCGGCCACAAAAAGGAATAAAATCCTGGTGTGTGCCCCAACATCAAGGAACTTACAAACATCATGCTAAGTCAAAGAGTCAGCCACCAAACCCACGTATTTTATGATTCCATTTCTATGAGATAACCAGAATGGGCCAATCTGTGGGGACAGAGCAGATTGATGACTTCCAGAGGATGGAGGAGAGAGGAAGGGGAGGTGGGTCCTAGGAGTGTGGCGTTTCTTTCTGGGGCGCTGGAAGTGTTTTAGAATCATAGTGGGGATGCATATGTGACAATATGAATATACTAAAACCCGCTGATGGCACGCTTTAAAACGGTGACGCTTATGGTATGAGCATTTAATCTTATTTTAAAAGAGAGGTTGCTCCATCTGATACCAAATGCTGTGTAGAACAATAGTGATTGGAACAGTGTGGAATCGGCACAGGGGCAGACAAACGGTCTACCTCAGTGGTGAGCGCAGGAGGACCAAGAGGAGCTGCAGCCGTGGTGTCGGTTTTCAGCACGGGGCCGCGGTAGCGTGTGACCCCGCAAGGAGAGGAAAGGTGGGGGGAGAGCCCGGCCAGCTCTTATCCACAGGTGCATGCGAGCATCCATCCAGCCTCACACTTCCTCAGAAATAAATTCCAGATCGATAAAAAGCTAACGGTAAGACTATAAAAATAGAAGAAAATAAAGGACAGGTTTGTCACTTGAGAAAAAACCACCCTAAGCTACGCACAAAATGCATGAAGAGAAAGGTGGATCCATTTAAATGCATAAAAATCAGAGACTAAACAAAAGGTGTCATGAGAAACAACGTTAAAAGACATTTCCCACCTGATAACAGGCAAAGTGTCACTGTCCTGAATATGTAAAGAACTTCTAAAATCAATAAGAAAAAGTCAAACAAAATAATAAACACCCTTAGAGGCTCCCATCACCACATTTGTGTTGACTGTCAGATGATCCCAGAATGTCGTCCTTCACGGATGACTGTGACATTAATACTTCACTTTTCCAGGGCTGGCTTAGAGTCCAGTGGTTCTGTCCAACAAAGTCTCCCTGACTCTGCTACACTAAAGGATGACATGGAATCATGTGACGGAGGAAAGCACATAGCATTAGGAGAAAGGGGCTAAGATGATCTCTTTGTCACAAAGTAGAGGATAGGTGCAGTGGGACAGCCTGAGCCCCGAGCTTCCCAGCTTCCCCTTAGATGCAGGCCTTTCCCTGTGGGCACCCCCGCCATGCAGCTGGCATTCAGGGGACCTGAATAAGGAGTATGCAGCCATTTCTTGCCAGCCAACACTTAATTGGGGTGGCAGCCTAACCTTTGTTCAAGAATGAGGTTAACCTTGATTCTGGCTGATAATCTGTCTTCACTAAGGAAGTGTCCGTGCTGTGGGGGTTTTGTTGTAAGCAGTGACATTGTGGAAGAACAGAATACTGCAGGCATTTCACACAGGAATTTTCATCTTAGACTTGGAAGACCTTCCTATTTTTCTTTCCTGCTGAGATAGATGTTCAGCTCTCAGTTGGGTAATTCAGTGAGAGCCCTTCTCTCTTTCTCCACCGCCCCCCTCCTCTCGACTGCTTTCGTGTTTTCCTAAGCCATACATGTAGGCCTCATTCTATTCCATTCCACAGTGCACTTAAATACCCCCTGCAGTTCCTCATCTCATTACAAAAGATGGTTTACATGAGGGGAAAATGGGGACAGCCATGAGATTTATTCTGCTGCTGGATTTTGTGAAACATTCTGCATTGGGCCTTTCCTGCAGGCTGTCAGAGAGACAAGAGTAGGGTAGGGTCCACTTGAAAACCCAGTTGATAACCTCCAAGTATATCGGATGTTCCTGCATGGATCCTGGCTGAGTCACATTGGACTTCACATAGTAAGAATGCTAGCGCAATATTCTATATAAGAGAAAGTTCTATCGCTGGAGGATTGGAGAGGATCGGAGGCACTCGGTTTCTTACAAGCGAGCAAAAGGATGTTGTTACTGAACCTGCTTTCTCCCTCCTCCCTGTAGGGTCACTGTTACTACCATGGGCACGTGCAAGGATATTCTGATTCCGTGGTCAGCCTCAGCACCTGCTCTGGTCTCAGGTAAGTGGCCCTGACGATGGCGGCTCTAGGCTAAAGCACGGCCCCTGCAGGCAACCTCTGTCTTTCCCTGTCTACTCCGGGCCACTGAGAGTAAGTGATACATCACATCTATGGCGCCTTGGGGCCAGAAAGCGGAGGCCTCGCCTGACTCTTGCAAGAGCACGGATCTTGGCTTCCTGTGCACGGCCCACTTCCAGTGCCGTTCTCAGGCCTGGCAACCTGGTTGAGTTTTGACATCCAAGCATTTTGTGAGTTATCTTTCATTTATGCGGCTCAGACGCTTCATGATTCCCAGTGTTAAAAGAAAAGGCATGGGGTATTAACATTGAAACTCCTGGCTTAACAAAAATTTAGAAGGGCCTCCTCTCATTAGGAAACAAAGTAAAGGAGCTGGTTTACGATGGCCACAGTGAATCGGACACGGGCAGGGGTTGGGAGGGGGTTGCTACTGTGCCACGGGCACTCTGCAAGAAGAGGTGCCGGACAAGCCAATGCTTGTGACAACTCCGTCCTTGCAAGTCACAGTGATTAGCTGCCAGGTGGCTCTTAGGTGCTCCCCAGGAAAACCATCTTGCCTGACATTTCCAGCTGCTTCAGCCTTTCTGCGGGATTTATTTACTGAGTTTGTGAACGAATCACTTGTATCCTCCAAGTCCCAGGTAGCTTTGTCCTCTGTAATACTATGGGAGGCAAAGGGGAAAAGGCCCCGGAAGATTGTACCAGCTTGGGGAGAAAAGCAGGTTGCATTTTGTGTGTTGGGGGTAACTGTGGCATCTTTCCAAGATCGGTCTGGGACCACCAAACATGTGAATATACACGCGACACACACAGAGAACAATAACACACACCTGCCAGTTTGTTCTTCAAGGGAGCGGCCCTGACTTCCGCTCCAACTGACAGAGAATGGGCGTCCCATTTCCTCACTTCTTCCCCAGTGCGTGGTATATCTGGTCTACTGATTATTAAGTATTTGCAATTGGAATCCAACAATATGCCTCTTTCTCCTATACACCTGTCCCACTCAGATGAAAATGCAAGCTGGGGTGTCTCCCTCCCACCGTTCTTCTAGCTTCTGTGCATGTGAGCAATAGTCAGGGACTGGCTGTGTCTTTGTCTATTTTTGTAAAGATAAAATCACATCATACATATCATTCTACAGCTCGCTTTTGTCACCTGACCCTGTTCCTCCCAGTCAGTAAATATAAACCAAAGTTAATGAGCAAACACACACACAGCCTCTGCATACCTGTGTTATTTTTAAAAACTATTTTGGTATCCTGTGTATATACATTAGTGTGTCTGCCAACCTGGGACGTGAAGGAGGTGTCTAGCTTGAGTTCGTCTCCCTCCAGCTATTCATTCATTCTGTAAGCATTCCCTGAGCACGTCCTCAGTGCCAGCACTGTTCTGGGTTCTCGGGTCACGACACTGAATCAAAAGTGTTCCCTCTGGAGCACATCCTAGTACAGGGAGCAGACAGTAAGGGAGAGAAAGATACAGGATGTGGAGGATTTGCAGGAAGGTGACATAGCCAGGCTGAAGGACAGGGAGGGCAGCAGGTGTCAGGGAGGCTCTGCAGGCCGTGAGGTGAGGCCTTCTGACGTCTGCAGGAAGCTGGCTTGGCGGAGGGAATAGCATGTGCGGAGCCCCTGGCATAGGACGACGCCGAATTCACAGAGCAGCAGGTGGCAGTGTGGCTGCATGGGGCGGAGGGCAGTGGAGAAGATGCAGTCGGAGGGGGGTGGAAAAGCGGGCTCGGGAAGGGTCTTGAAGGGTCATGAACTCATGTCCTTTGGCCCCTTGCTCTGATAGACACCAGGGGAGCTTTGAGCTGAGGAGACACGGTCCAACTTAACATTTCTAGAAGGTCAGCCAGCTGCCAGGCTGGACACTGACTGGAGGGATGATGTGAACAGGAGCAGGGGCCCTGCCAGGCGCCTTCACAGGGGACACTGGTGAGAGACAGCAGGTCTGGGACGAAGGTGGCGCTGTGGACACGTGAATGTGAAGAAACATTTTCAAGGGAGAGGCTGGTGCTGCCTTGGCTGGTGATCTGTGACTCAGACTCACGTCCTGAGGCAGCGTGGGGGACAAGTCCCCATGAAGAGTCCCTGCTCCTAAGGCCACAGGAGACCCCCCACCCGGCAGGGAGCTGGGGAGATGAGAGGCGAGGACAGTGTAGAAGTGATGATTCGCACCCAGGGGCACCTGCTGAGCATTGGGAGCCGAGGTACAGGAGGGAGGAAGTGTCACCTAGGATGTGTCGTCCTGAGGGACTGCAAGGGATGTGTTGCGGGGAGTCAGCCAGGTCTCTGCTGTGGGAGGAAGGAGAGAGGAACGTTTAGGAAGAGGTTTGGGCAGGGAGGGTTTGAGGTTGGACAGTGGGGAGGACGAGGGGTGAAGGGAGTGGGAGTTTCCGGGCTGGGGCTCAGTGTTCATGGCTGCACAGGGCTGGGGGTGAGATGAGGGCAGACCTGGCAGAGGCCAAGGTGAAGGTGAGTGACCAATTCAACATGGGCATCCCAGGCCCTGATAGCTGCAGTAGAGAACTAGCCGTGTGACAGTGGGCAGGACACCGTATCTCTCGGAGCCGTTTTCTTGGGTTTAAAATGGAGATGAAGCCTCTAGCTGAGACAGTGGCTTTGACAATAATGCAGTAACCTACAGGAAAGCCCAGCCCTGCACCACCCCGCCCCCCATGAGCAGCCAATGGAAAAACCATCAGCTTCTTGAGCCGGTCTCATGTTCTTTGATCTGGACTGGACCAGTCTCGAGGTGTGCTCATGGTGTTCATTGAGTTAATTCCACGCAAACTGTGCTGCTCCTGGGGGAACTGAGCAGAGAGACATGGCTTTGCAGTTAAGGACCACACAAACCCAGAAAGGGAAACTCCATACTTTAATGCTGTGCTTGTCTGGGGCCTGAAGAATGCACCTGTTTGTTTAAAGGCCATGTGTTGGGTCTGTAGCCAGCTTTCCGCAGACGCTCTCATCCAGAAGGAGAGTTAAAGGACAGAAATTTAGCAAGAAAGCCAACGGTTTGGAACTGAGCCAAAAGAGAAGGTCGAAGAACGCACATCAACCCTGCTGGAGTGACCTACGACCCCCAAGGATACAAATAAAAGGTACAGAACACATTGCCAAGGGGACAGGAGTCCCCTCCCCCATGAGATCGGCTCACAGAATACTCCATACCTCCATAAAAACAGGTGAGCTGCTCAGTGCCTCAGGGGACTGCCTCTCCAGTTCAGCCTCCTCTCGGCTCACTTTCCTCTCACCACTCCTGAGCCAGAAAAACAGCACAGATCAGCAACAGCCTGTGCCCTGTCCACACCCCACAATAAAATGTCCAAGAATCTGGACTCCGTGGGGGACAGACCTCCAGACGTCAGGGTGAGAGTGGAGGGGAGTGCCGGGAGTTCAAACTTGTAGGTAGAGAATATATACAGTTTTAT
>CAUYRH010073042.1:0-18196 GCA_963574655.1 Perodicticus potto
GGGTACAGTGTGTGGACTTCATATACAATCTGAAATATTTTCATCCAACTGTTCAATATAGCCTTCATGAGATTTTCTCGTTTATTATGTGAAAACATTTGTGTTCTGCATTTAGTAGGTTTCACCTGTCCCTTCTAAGATGCACCGTAAGTGTGATCCCACCATTTACCCTCTCTCCACCCACCCTTCCCCACCCGTCCCTTACCCCTTTCCCCGCGTCTTCTTGTGCTATAATTGGGTTATACCCTACATATGAAAGCTATAAACTAGCTTCATAGTAGGGCTGTATACATTGGATACTTTTTCTTCCATTCTTGAGATACTTTGCCAAGAAGAATGTGTTCCAGCTCTATCCATGTAAATATGAAAGAGGTAAAGAAAAATATGGAACGCTTCACGAATTTGCGTGTCATCCTTGTGCAGGAGCCACGCTAATCCTCTCTGTATTGTTCCAATCTTAGTATATGTGCTGCCGAAGTGAGCACTGTGCATTATTTTCTTGACTCTGCATTTACACATGTTTCCCATGACTGGAGTACTTTCCCCTCCTTTGGCGGTCTAGAAAGCAAGTACTCATCCTTCAATTTGCCCCTTAGACATTGCACTGTCTGCCCTTGTCCCTATTCTCCCTAGGCCAGATCTCTCTCTTCTCTCTTTCAGCACCATTTTTTGGTGTAACTCTTGGTCTCTGATCCGATCATATTCCTCTGTGCATTCCTAGCCTAGAGGAAACACGAGCTCAACAAAGGCAATTGTGGGCCCAGGATGTGTTCCAATCCCTGTAGCACTAAGAAGGCTCCAGCTCCCTCCTGCTCCACAGGCAGGAATGGATTCCCCCTTCTCCTGGGCAGATCCTTCTACTTTTGCCCTGTCCTCCAGCTCCTCCCCGCTTGAAATCCATGCTGTACTTTTTTTAGTGTGGAGGCTCAATAATGTCTACTTGAATGGAATTGAATTATATTTCATCTTGTTCAAGTCAAGCTAAGAGCTTCATCTGTCAGAGTCTTTGGAATTTATACTTCATTATCCAGCAAACTCATTATCCTTCTTACCTTTGAATAAGAGTTATAAGGCATGCATCTTACCTCCCTTCCCCCGTCTCCCATGAGACGCTAAGCTCTTTGCAAACAAGGACTGTGTCTTCAACCCTGTACCCTCAACAGTGCTCAGCACAGACACTGTTTGCTAAGTGATTAGTAAATGAATGAATGATATTACTTTCTTTTTTAATCAGAGGGAGATTTCTAAGAGGATTGTTGGAGCTTGGTGAAAGAAGTCGTTTCCTGGCTTACCTCCCTTCAAAGCCATTAAAAATTGGGGACCAAAAAGGGACGGAGGCTTGTAGCAGAATGGTTAGGGCCTGCTAAGCAACAATGACAACTGCAACAAAAAAATAGCCGGGCATTGTGGCGGGTGCCTATAGTCCCAGCTACTTGGGAGGCTGGGGCAAGAGAATTGCTTAAGCCCAAGAGTTAGGGGTTGCTGTGAGCTGTGACGCCACGGCACTCTACTGAGGGTGACATAGTGAGACTCTGTCTCAGAAAAAAAAAAAAAAAGTGAGGGAAAACAGTGAGTGATCCACAGATAAGCTTTATCTTTCCTCACAATACTCTGACTCCACCTGACTTGTGTGGCAAGCAGGAAATTTTTCAGAGTTTTTCAACTTGGATACTGAAGGCTGAAACTTATATTTGCATTTTCTACTCATTTCAGTTAGAATTTGGGAAGGGGAGTCAAATGTAGCTTCTCAATACATCTATTTCTGCCATGTCTTCTCTGATCCCCACTTTTAAAATTACAAGCTGTCCCTCCTTGATGCTAAATCACGGGCACGCTCTCTGGGTCTGGGCCCATTCTCTGCTTCATTTTTTCCTCTGTATCACATGTCACCATCTGGCATACTATTATTATGTATTTTACTTATTTAGTTAGTTTACTGTTTGTTCCAAGATTGCGCTTTATTTTCATGCCTCTGTGTATTCATACATCAGTCGGGAGGCAAAAAGTTTATAGGTTATTTGAACAGGGAAAATGTATCTTGATTTTTTGAATAGGGGAAATTTAATATAAAAAATTATTTACTAGTAGAAGTAAAAGAAGGAGTTTCACTAAGGGGTTCGGAAGAAACAAGTGCAGAAAAGCAGCTACTGCCCCAGGGTGCGGGAGAGGAGACCCCAAGGAACTAGGACTGGGAGAGCACCCCCACCTCCTGCCCCACCCCCAACCCAAGACTCACCTCTTCCAAGAGGGCATGGCTACGTAGGACCAGCTGCACAACTTGCTGGTTCAGTGCAAAATGAAAACTTGAGGCTCCCTGTTCAAAAATTATTAGGAATTTCAAGATAGTAAAGCAGAGCATTAAACTGAGGGGGAGGTGGGTTTTCTAAATGCAGCCATCTGTGACCGTGCAGGCCCTATGCCCTTGAAGCAGCTCCATAGCTACTGCAGGAAGGCATAGCCTGGCGGTGGCCTTGAGTGTAGAAGCCTCAGCTCTTGCCCAAGAGTGTGGCTGGCCCCAGGGCTTAGTAGAAAAGGCTAGAGCTGAGGTGGTAGTGGCAGAGAGAAGGGCTTAATGACAGAGCCTTAGGAATTAGCAAACTCAGGCTTTTCTTGTTCATATAGGGAAGTGGAGACCCAGTGAATGTGGTTCACACAGACAGAACATCAAAACAATGGGAGAGACACATCTGCTTTCACCATTAACTTCTCGGCAGCTGGGGAGACAGGTAGAGATAGGTCTTGCCGTCCCTCGGGACCACGTTTAGCCCTACGAAAGTTTCCCAAACACACAGAGAGTGTCAGTTCAGGCTCACAGGTGGCCTCCCAACGCTGACCCCACCTGGGAGTGACCTGTGTGGACAGCTGGTTTCCTGATCCCTGCTGGGGAAGAGGTTGTTCTTTGTTGTGTTTCTAAACAAGACGATCAGTCTCTGCTTCCTCAGCAAAGGGTCTGCTGCCCCACCGTTCCGCATCATGATTTAGATCAAGAAACGTATCAAGAGTTTCTTCCTGCTCTATGGAAGTGAAAAGGTAAGACGGTTAAGCGGAATATTTACTATACTCTAACAAAACAACTTACTTTTTGGTACAACACCTACGACTGGAATAGATCACTTTACATTTTTGTGATCATGGCATAACTCCATCTACAAAGGACAGAGGGGGTCTGTCTTGGTGCCCTTTTATCACTTGGTACTTGGGATAATACCTGATACATAGCATAGGATCAACAAATGATTATCAAGTGAGGGCTATTTTATAATATGCTGTTTTAGCATAATAGGAACATTGCTCTATACTGCTAGAGGGTACATGATTATAATTTTTAATGTTTCCATAATGGCATGGAATCAAAAGTTTCATTTAGTTGTATTTTTGTGTGTTCCTTTTCCATCTTTATACTGTTGTAGATAATACTATCATAAGAATTTTTCATGCATATTTTATTTTTTGCTTTTGCAGTTAGTTTCTTTTTTTTTTTTTGGAGACAGAGTCCCACTATGTCACCCTCGGTAGAGTGCTATGGCATCACAGCTCACAGCAACCTCAAACTCTTGGGCTTAAGTGATTCTCTTGCCTCAGCCTCCCAAGTAGTTGGGACTACAGGCACCTGCCACAACGCCCAGCTATTTTTTGGTTGTAGTTGTCATTGTTGTTTGGCAGGCCCAGGCTGGATTCGAACTCGCCAGCTCCAATGTATGTGGCTGGTGCCTGAGCCACTTGAGCCACAGGCGCTGCGCCTGCAATTCGTTTCTTAGAATAACTTCCCTAGAATGGAATTGCTGTATTAAGGAGGCATCGATAACTTTATGGGTCAAGGTGTATTTCTTTAGGGTATACCCTCTCTACACAATGTATTCATGCCTCTCTCCAGTGTATTCATGTTGACCACGAGGGACACAGAAGCCATCTCCAAAAGCCCCTCACCCAGAACCCTTTGAAGAGCCCAAAGACATGTATTGGTGGCCAGAGCCCTAGCAAACAACCCCATTAGATCAACAGAGATCTTCTGGTTTCTGATGTACACTAAAAGCCCTAACTTCAACTGGACACAGTTTATACATGTACCAAAAAAAAAACACTTGTACCCGCTACATGTTCTCTGGAAAATAAATAAAATTGATGACTAACAGAAATGATGTCTTTTCCCTACATCTGAAACAAAATCCAGAAACATGGCCCCTGTCAGAACTCAGTCTCTAAAGGGCAATATAGTTCTAGTCAGTTCTTGCTTTGATATTAAATGAGACTTGTGATCTCAAAGACTAGGGGAGACCTCTATTAATAGTTCTTATCGCATTTCGAACAAACTATCCCAAACTTAGTGCCTTAAAACAATGCAAATTTGGTGGTGCCTGTGGCTCAGTGAGTAGGGCACTGGCCCAATATACCGAGGGTGGCGGGTTCAAACCTGGCTCCAGCCAAACTGCAACAAAAAAAATAGCCGGGCGTTGTGGCAGGCGCCTGTAGTCCCAGCTACTCGGGAGGCTGAGGCAAGAGAATCGCCTAAGCCCAGGAACTGGAGGTTGTTGTGAGCAGTGAAGCCACAGCACTCTACCGAGTGTGATAAAGTGAGACTCTATTTCTAAAAAAAAAAAAAAAAAAAAAAAAATTAAAAAAAAACAATGCAAATTTATTATCTTACAGTTCTGTAGACATGGGCCTACAATGGTCTTACCAACAACAGGGCTGTATTCTTTTCTGAAAGCTCAGGGGTGGGAAAGGGATCTGTATCTTAGCCACTTTTAGCTTCCAGAGGCCACCCACTTTTCTTGGTTCATGCTTAACTCCCCTCCTCCAAGCCACTAATGTCAAATCTCTCTCTGACCAGAGTTTGACGTTAAAGACCTAATGAGATTACATTGGGCCCACCTGGATAATCCAAGGTATTCGTCCCATCTCAAGGTCCTTAACCTTCATCCGATCTGTAAAATCCCTTCTGCTATGCAAAGTAACATATTCACAGGTTCCAGGGATAAGGATACGCACATCTTTGGGGTGTGGAGAGAAGGATTATTCTAGCTTCGACAAACCCTAAAATGAAAAATTTTTTTTAAATTAAAATACGCACATCCACAGAACATAAAACATTGAAGCTGCCTGCCTCCCTTCTTGCTCTGCTGGTGTTAGAAGGTGGGCCTGGGGCAGAGATGTGACAGGCGCTGGCACCATGCAAAGAGAGAGGAAGAAGAGCTAGAGGAGGGCCCGAAAGGTGGACCTTGAACCTCCTGAAACTGCTGAGGATGCCTCTGTATCCTAGGCTCTGCTTGTAGGCCTTTTCTTTGCAAAGACAGCTTTGTCCCCTTTCGTGGTCCTCACCCTTCCTGGCCTCCACTATATGGTGGATATTGTTGGCCTAGATCTTGTCTTTAGGGAAAGTTCCACTGGAGAGGCTCTGTGACAAATGACCCTAAGGATAGGTGTAGGTGTGTGTGTGTGTTATGGAGTTGCAAGACTTGATTCACTGAATTGATGGGTTTTTTCCACTTTTGAGTCACATGAATGGAAATAGAAAGGCGAGTAAGAGGAGGGCATACAAATATCTCTCTTGGAAGCCTGGAAGGTGAGGGTGAGGGCCAAGAGAGACTACTGAGCCCAGGCAGAGGGAGCTGAGGGTAATGTGGCATTAAGTGAATGTCTTCTAGGATGCATTGATGGGCTCAGGGCTGGGACTCAGGGTTCACTATATCTGACTCTGAATCCGAGCTCTCTGTAGATCTAAAGGCATGCTGCTGCCAAATCCTTTTTTTTTTTTTTGCAGTTTTTGGCCAGGGCTGGGTCTGAACCCACCACCTCCAGCATATGGGGTCGGCGCCCTAATCCTTTGAGCCACAGGCGCCACCGCCAAATCCTTTTTGAATCCTGCCCTGAAGCTTGGGACACACCACTAGATGGCGTGTGAGCTTGTGGTCTCCACAGCAGCAGCAAGGCTGTCCCCCAGGCAACTCTGTGGGGTTGGTCCTGCCTCATGTCTGGACTTGGACATGACAAACAGACCTCAACCTGCCAAGACACAGCCACGCCTGCCTTGGTTTTGCCTCATTCCATTGTGGTATCCACCAGGACTAAACTAGGAAGCTTTTGTTCTGTTCTCTGGATGAATCCCAGAGAAAATGTAGTCGTTCTCAAAAGGAAACATGTATCTTTCCAACCAAAACTATTTATTTTGTATTTTGTTTGTTTGTTTATTGGCAAAACTGGGTTTGGGATTTTATTTTCTAGGCAGCATCCTCACCGGGCTTAAGTTTTCTTACACAATGAAACCCTAATGCCTACTTTATAGGGTTGTCTAGAGTAAAATGTGATAATGATGTAGCACATTTCTGTACCTTAGTAGGCACTTTCTATCTCACTTCTTCTCCAGATGCACGGAGGCTTTGTTCATTCCCCTTCCTGCCCTCTTGGCCATCATAATGCCTGGCACATAGGCATCCTTTTTCTTTTTTCTTTTTTTTAAGCAGAATTACAGAATAATGTTTTAATCAAATTTGTTCCTCAAGAGACTATCAGATTTCCATTTCTTTGGGGGATACTTTCACCAGTTTGCTGTTTATTTCCACAAGTTAAACTTTATCCATTACTATGAAGAGTTTTAGACATGTTACGAATATCGGAGAGATCATGTTCATTGCTTTTTCATCTTCTCAAAAAGACATGGACAGGCTCAGTGCCCGTATCTCAGTGGGTAGGGCACCGGCCATATACACTGAAGCTGGTGGGTTCGAGCCCGGCCCGGGCCTGCTAAACAACAATGACAACTGCAATCAAAAAATAACCAGGCATTGTGGCGGGTGCCTGTAGTCCCAGCTACTTGGGAGGCTGAGGCAAGAGAATGGCTTAAGCCCAAGAGTTTGAGGTTGCTGTGAGCTGTGGTTCCACAGCACTCTACTGAGGGTGACATAGTGAGACTCTGTCTCAAAGAAAAAAAAAAAGGGACATGGACAGTTTTGCTGGACTAAGTAGACATTTTTAAAGGGATGCATAATGACATCCACACAACCATTCTGAATAAGCCACTCAAACTACCATAATATCATCACTGGGCATATCTTTCTTTAGGCATCCTTTTTACATGGAACAAGGTAGCTCCTACATGGAGCTTGTGCACATTGATCTTAATCAACTATTCTAATACTGAAATATTAAGTTTTGTAAAGGAAACAGGGGATTACATCATAAACCCTGTCTGTGGGTTTTAACAGTCTGGTTGGAGAAGACAAGATTAGTTAAAATTGAAAAGGTTGGGTGGCTCCTGTGGCTCAGTGGGTAGGGCACTGGCCCCATATACTGAGGGTGACGGGTTCGAATCCAGCCCTGGCCAGCTAAAACAGCAGGGGCAACTGCAACAAAAATAAGCCAGGCGTTGTGGCGGGCGCCTGTAGTCCCAGGTACTGGGGAGGCTGAGGCAAGAGAATCTCCCTAGTCCAAGAGCTGAAGGTTGCTGTGAGCTGTGATGCCATGGAACTCTACCGAGGGTGACAAAAGGAGACTCTGTCTCAAAATAAATAAATAAATAAATAAAAATAAAATTGAAGAGGGAACATAGCTAGCCTGAATAAGTGCAAACCCTTTCTCTACAAAAAATAGCAAAAAAGTTAGTCAGGCATGGTGGCTTCCACCTGTGTTCCCAGCTACTTGGAAGGCGGAGACACACACTATTTATAATTAAGTATTCACATTCTGACATTCATGGTGTGAGTTTACATCTGGATAGTTTGTTGATAGTAGGCGGTTTCTCAGATCCTAGAGTTTTTTCTTTTTCTTTTTGAGACAGAGTCTCACTATGTTGCCCTTGGTAGAGCGCCATGGTGTCACAGCTCACAACAACCTCAAACTCTTGGGCTTAAGCAGTTCTCTTGCCTCAGCCTCCCAGGTAGCTGGGACTACAGGCACCAGCCATAATGCCCAGCTATTTTTTGTTGCACTTGTCATTGTTGTTTAGCTGGCCTGGGCCGGGTTCGAACCCGGCTCCCTCAGTGTATGTGGCTAGCACCATAACCACTGTGCTATGGATGCCGAGCCAGATCCTAGAAATTTTGATAGGGGAAGAAGAGAACTAATTTTGCAGCAGGGACATTATGTCTAGAAGGCATACGTAGGACCAACAAGCTCCCACCTGTGGCCATCAACCATATGATGGAAGTGTCTGGAGACAACAGAAAAGGAGTCAGAAAAGGGAAGTGAAAGGACATTGTAGATGACATTTAGCTTCTGTGCCAATTGACTGATGATTTATTCTTCCTTTCAGTTGTGAATAAAGGCATAAAATTTAAAGCTGGAAGTGACCTGAAACGTGTTCTGGCGTGATCTCCTACCCAATATGGGAGTCTTTATATACTATTGCCAACCAGAGACATCCAAATCACAGCTTAAAGACTTTTAGGGATGGGAACACACAGAGAGCTCACTTCTTCATTAGACAGTTCTAATTGTAATTATTAACCCAAAAGTTTTTTCTAGCTTCTGTTCATTGGAATTACTTCTGTGAGTTTCATCCCTCTTTCAGAGGTCAGTTCTTCAAATTTAGAAGAGCTAGCATATCTGCCTTAATCTTTTCTCCTCAAGGTTTCCCACTTCCTTCAAACATTGGTCAAATGACCCCTTGCCTCCTTTAGGCCTCGGACCAGTCAAGAGCAAAGGGGTAAATATCCCCTCGAGCATCTTGCGCCTTGGCGTCCTAGCGGTGTCATGGCGTCCCAGGGAGCTAGGGGGCGCTATAGCCACAGGCTCATTCTGGTGCTCCAGGCGCTGGGCACTAATAGGATGATAGCCCACGTCCCCTGAGAAGCTGTCAATGCCAATCTCATCATGCTTCATATCCCTATTTTCCTTAGTGACCATGGGGAGTCCAAATTCAGCCTCTTGAGCGACTCAGTATCCTCCCACCCCTCATCCCTGCCCTGGTCATGCCTGATGTGGACATCCAATGCTCCCGTCCAGTACCTGCCCTTCTCTTGATGGCAGTAGAGCAGTTTTCTTTTGAAGAATCACTCCCCAGCTTGCCAGCTTGTGGTTCTAGTGGGTTCTGCCCACCAGCGGTGGCCTTTTAGAGATGTGTCCACACTAACCACAGCGATGCCTCAGGTTGGGACTTCACAGGAACAGTGAGGGTGGGCAGGGCCTGAGGACCACGCAGATCTGGATCTGTGGGGCGGCATCTACTGCTGTGCAGCCGGCACAGAGGAGAGGTGAGAAGGAAGACAGAAACAGAGCCCACTGAGGACGTGGCATGGGTCCCTGGGCTGATTGGGACCGAAGCCAGCAGCCCCACTAGACTTCCAGTTAGATGAGCAAACAAATTCTCTTTTCTTTTGCTGAGTCTAGTTTGAGTTAGTTTCTGACTTTTGAAACTGAAAAATTCTGATATAATCCCTAACCTGACTTGACCTCCCCCACCTCCTGGTGGGGGACGGGGGTGTGTGTGACATAATTTTGACCTGTTGGAGCCCTCGCTGTATGATCACACAGTGTCTTATACTCTCTCCCTCTTCCCTGAATGTGCCTTCTACCTCCTTTCATTACCCGAAATCTCTCTCTCTCTTCCCCCAGGACACTGGTTCCCCCCAGCCCTCTCAGAAGATGGTTGATTTCTCCCCCTTCTCACCTTCAGGGCCAAGCTGTCTCCGTCCGCCCTCAATGCTGTGTCAACAGTGCTGGCCACCACCCGCTGCCCACTGACGACTTCAGCTCTCTGCCTAGTCCTGGCCACTGTCCTCAGCTGCTTCCACATCCCCAGGGATGATTCACCCAACACCCTGGTTTCCATCATCCCAGCTGCCTTAACTCCTCGTGGTCATGGGTCACAAGTCACATCCAAAATCTCATGTGTGCAAGCATCCCACTTTCTGACCATCACCTTTATCCTACAGCTTGCCCACTCCACTACCCCAAGAGCAATAATTCTTTGACCTCAGGACTGTCAATTTATGTGATTTCTATATTTCAGACCCTCTGGTCCTTCATTATAATCACCCCCCTGAAAATACTTTAAATTCCTATGTCTGTCTTTTCTTCCATTATACTCACCATGCTGTGTTTTGCTATTGAAGACTTGTTTACACTGGGAACTATGCTTCTTAGATCCATTTGTCTGAGTGGTTCAGGGTCAGCCTTGACCAAAAGTGAGGTTGTGCAAGATTTGGGAGGTGAAGTGAAATGGGAGCCATTACTTCAAAGGTTGTCATTGGTGAGATAGGGGCAGACAGAACAGTGTTGAAGGAAAAGAATAAGTGAATGTGTCAAAAGGATTATTTGGGGGGTGGGATTATTAATTGTATTTCCCATTCCTTTTACTTGTCTCTATGTTTTAACATTTTATAATGAATACATTGCATATATTGTTAAAAAAAACTGGAAAAACATTTTGAGATGCCTAAGATATGTTTTATAAATTATATGCCTTATAAATGCTTATGCCCCTTAACTATATGAATTCCATTTGGAGAGTCACTTGAAGGAAATAATTCAAGTTATATAATATGCTGCAAAACAAAAACATTAATGTGAAGCTATGTATAATAGAGTCAAATTTGAAACAGTCTAACATTGCAATTCTCTTTTCTAACAATTAGAAAAGAGAATGATCATAGGAGAATACATCATCTAATCAAAATAAATGGCAAGCCTTTTGTTAAAATAATTATTTATTTTATTTTATTTTGAATTTCTATTTTTTTTTTTTTTGAGACAGAGCCTCAAGCTGTCACCCCGAATAGAGTGCTGTGGCATCACAGCTCACAGCAACCTTCAATTCCCAGGCTCAAGCGAGTCTCCTGCTTCCGCCTCCCAAGTAGCTGGGACTACAGGCACCCGCCACAACGCCTGGCCATTTTTTTTTGGTTGCAGCCGTCATTGTTGTTTGGCGGCCCGGGCTGGATTCAAACCCGCCAGCTCAGATGTACGTGGCTGGTGTCTTAGCCCGTTGAGCCATAGGCGCCGAGCCTCATTTTGAATTTTTTGAGAGAGTCTCACTCTGTCACCCTGGGCTAGAGTGCTGTGGTGTCGGCCTAGTTCACAGCAACCTCAAATGCCTCAAATGCCTCAAATGTTCGGGAGATCCTCCTGCTCTAGCCTCCTGAGAAGATGAGACTACAGGCACCCATCAAAGACAGACTTCTAAAATTATGTATGTAAAGTCTGTAATAACAGAGAAAACTTATGAAATAATGTTGAAACATAGAATTAAATATTCTGATTATAAGCGTGTTATTTTAAACAGGCATAAAATACATTAAAAATAATCTAGAATACAGAAAAGTGATTATTATGGGTAATGGGACTTAAGGTAATTATGAAATATTATTTTGACTGTTCTACACTTTCTGAATATAATCACTTACGTTCCGAGAAAAACATGTGCAAGTATTTTAAAATGAAAAACACCTGCTCTACGGTAGCGAGACAGATGAGCTGTGCTTATCTCTTTCTGGAGACCTTCCTGGGGTTGGCTGGAGGCAGAACAGATAAACTGCTGTCCTTATTCCAGGGCTGTAGGGCCCCACCCCCAGAGCAGGGCCTCCCACCCTCCTTGTCACACGGAGCACACTGCCTTCCAGCTAGATGCAGCTGGGGCCCCTCAGCACGCAGGTCTCTCCCAAGGATACTGAGATCTCCGGAGAAACAGGGAGGGGCCTTCTCTCAGCACATTCTCCCCCAGCCTGATCGCAAAAATCCCATGTCACGTTGGTCGTCATCTCCAACTCCTCCCCCATGGGTGTTTTTGTCAGCAGCACTTTTGATAGTGGACATGATAATGGATGCAATAGCTTACTGAGTCCCGTGACAGGCTAGTCACAGCACAATCAGCAAATCTTCATGGGGTAGGTACACACCTCAGAAGATCTCTCTGGATACCCTCATTCTGGAGAGGAGGGAGCTGAGACTTAGAGACTAAGTGATTTCCTCGAGATCACATAGCTAGTTAATGGCACATCAACTGACTAACCCCGAGTCCTTGCTCTTAACCTCCACCTTGACACAGGCTGAAGGCTCAGTGCTGGCTGTAATGCTTTCTTTCCCTCCTTCAGTTTCCGCCCCATTATTTAAACTGGCCATGGCTTTCTTACTTCATTCTCCAGTTACCCTTCTCCCCTGCAGCCTCCGAGATCTGAGGCAGTGGTTTCAGTGCCACGTGTGTACCTTACATATATTACACACCTACATACATACACACAAATCATAGCTTCCCGTTACCCACTGAAGGGCATTTACATGTTGAAACTGAAGCTGTGCAGATAAAAGTCACAAGGTCCAGTGCATAGAATACAAACTCTGGAAGTGTTGTGTACATTTGTTGCTGTCTGTGTAGGAGTCACACGGTGGGGCAGCTGTCCCTGACTTGACAGGTGCCTACAGAACCTCACACATGTGGCTTGGTGCATTTCACATCATGTGGACTCAAACATTTTCTGAATAAGAGAAAAAAAAAAGGAGTTTTAATGACATCAGAACCTTCCAGTTTCAGGTTTTTCCTCTGTAAAATAGACACGATTATATTCTCTCCTGCTGGATTGTGAACTCCTTAAGAATGGGCAATGCATTATATTTATTGTCACAGCCCTACCCCAAGAGTGTAGTGTGGAAGATAGGATAAACTGAATGCCCCTGAACTTCCAGGGGAGACCTGAGACGTGAGACACAAGGCTTAGAATGTGCCCTTTGCATTTCTCAGAGGACATTTTAGTGTTAAATTGGAGAAATGGATGGTATTATCTGCTACCTTGTCACAGAGTCCCATGTGCAAAGTCCGCAGGCAAGTGGATCCTGCTGAGAGTTGGAAGCAGTCCCTGCCCCAGGCTGACCCCAGGCGTGAGGGTGGATTGCCTGAGCTCATGAGTTCCAGACCAGCCTGAGCTATAAGGAGGCTCAGCTGGAGGTGCCTAACCCCTGGCACCTGTAGCCCCAGCTACTCAGGAGGCTGAGGCAAGAGAATTGCTTAAGCCCAAGAGCTAGAGGTTGCTGTGAGCTGTGACACCACGGCACTCTACCGAGGTACCGAGGAAGACATAGTGAGTGAGACTCTGTCTCAAAAAAAAAAAAAAAGAACCTGTGAGGAGAGACAGCCAGCAATAATAAACTCCTTACAATGGCACTTACACTTTACCAAGCACCTTTACAGACAAATACAGCCACAGGGGGATGAGCAAGATTGTCATTCCCACTTCACAGATGAGAAAACTGAGGCCCAGAAAAGAAATGCAGTTATGCAAGACAGCAGTGTGACTGGAAGGAACTCAGACCCAAGTCTTCCAGCTTCCAGAGCCAGTTTCTTCACTCATCAGCTGTCCTGTCTACTCTGCCTCATTTAAATGGCAGCTCCCTCCAGTCCGGCCACTGTCTCCCAGCTTCACGGAAAAGTTGAAGCTCACTCACTGACTCTGGGAGAGGGCCTGCTTCAGGAGCTGGGAGAAGCACCTGCCAGACTCACCTGGCAGCCAGAAACTTTCTGAACTAACATAGGGTTTTGTATCTCAGTTTTTGACTCCTGGGAGGAAATTTTTTAAAAGCACCTTGCAACCAATCTGTCTCTCTGCCCTATTTTTCCTAAGAGTGAGAGGGGAATTCTGCCCCCATAGCTTGTCAACATCCCTTCAGCTTGGTGCCCACCCTCCTTGCTGTTCACACGGCCCCTCTTACTTCCCACCCAGCTGAACCTTGGGGTGCCTCTGAGTCTCCTGAGCACACCGCTGGAGCTGGTGGGGAGGCACAGGCTGGGAGTGCTGGAAGTGCATCAGTTTCTAGGAAGGGTTTGTGGCTGGGGAATGTCACATGTAGAGGTACACAAGTGAGGCAGGGCAATACCAACGCTGGTCCCTGCCTTGGAGTTCTTTGAAAGGGTAACCAGCCGCTGGAGGCTACCCTGGTGTGTGTGTGGGGGGAAGGGGGTGGTGTTTACAAGGTCTCAGGTGCATGAAAGAGCCTAAGGCCTGTGTTGCTTCATCCCCCTCACTCCACCTTCCTTTCTCTTCCAGAACCACCCAGACTTACTGAGGTCCTGCAGTGCTCCCCAACCTCAGGGGTGGCAGCAAGGGACTGGTTTCCCTGGGCTTTGCCACGTCTTTCCAATACGCTCTCATTGCTTCTGCCACATCTCAGTGCCCCCCCATAATGACAATCAGACAACTATGACAAAAACGAGCCAATATGCAGACTATGTCTGGCATGCAGTATCTTGTAACAGCCTCAGACCACGTGGAGTATTGTCATGCCCATCTTTTAGCTGAAAAAACTGAGTTTTAGAGAAATTGAGAAACTCTTCCAAGTCCGCCTAGCTGGTTAAGTGGCTGTCCAGAGCCCCCACCCCCACCTGCCCAGGGTCAATGACCCTGCTCTGGGTCATTCTGTCCATCTTTTCCCCAACTAAAACCCACCAGTCCTGAGTCCCATTACTCAATCCTTCCAGCCAGTACGTGACCAGAGAACCCCATGATGGGTCTGGTGACGGCGTGAAAGAAGCCAAGCCTTCTGGGCTTTATGGGCACCCCTGTTCCTGAGAAGCTAAGGAACTGGTAGAGATGAGAAAAAGATACGAGCAAAGAAGGCTGGACTCTGCTGAGACGATCCAATTTGCATCTGATGCCAAGAAAATGGGAGTCAGAGTTAGCTTCATGCACAATCCCTGTACGAGCTCAGTCAAGTCACTGTCCTTCTGTGGGCCTCAGTTTCCTGATCTGTAAAATGAGGGGTTTATCTGGAAGATTGCACATCTAAAAATCCAACACGCCTGTAATCAAGGGAGCACACCCTGCTTAATGGGAAGTTAGGGGAAAGAGGCCTGGAGATTAGCACGGGCCTCGAAAGTAGGCAGAGCAGAGCCAGAAAGGAAAATCAAACCAAGGTTTCACTTGCGGAAGAAAACTGTTCTGTTGCTAAGAACAGGATTTCATATCCAACAGTGGTCCCTTGGAAGAAGACTCATCGACTTCTGAATCCTTCTGTGTCTGGTGATGCCTGAGTTATTCTGGTGTGGGTTTCCCCTTGGTTCTTGGGCACTCAGAGAAAAGCAAGCTGGATTTTCCTTCTAGGGTACAGCAGGGTGCTCTGGGAGCAGTAAAGAGCTATTTCTCAGCTATTTTTTTTTAAAAATGAAATAAGAAATGGTGTTTGGTTTGGAGGAGGGACTGAGGAGGCACATAGAGGTCCGGGTCAGAGGATTGGCTCACCCTGGCAGGCTGCCTTTGCTTCAGCGTGTCAGGTACAACTGCACACAGATCACAGCGTGTGCTAAGGAAGGAAGGAAGTTTTTGTGTTGGTTACCTGTTTGCATTATTTTGCTGCAAGCTCCTTTTTCTCAGCTGTGTTGTCTGGTTTTCTTTTTCCAGGCTGACATATACCTGCTGATCCTAGGGGCACATTTTGAAGTTGGGCGAATGTCGTTTGCCCTCCTGCTCGTGTCTCATAACAACCGGTTATGACGCTGCCTTAGATGTGCAGAGCAAAATACCATTTACAAGACACTTCACAAATGTTACCTCGATTGGCACATAATTATTATTTGTATATAATTAGAAGGAGAAGGGATATACTTCATAATTTCCATTTCACCGAGAGGAACACTGAAATTCACAGAGCTGGCTTGTCTGTGTCACCCCTCAAGATATCCAGGTGACAGAGGTGAACTCAAAAGACCTTTCCTATCTTAAGTCCATGAACCCATCCTGTTGCACATTTCTTTTCTTTCTTCTTCTTTCTCCACTCTGATCCCTTTATGCCCAGAGCTGTTCCTCAGGTATTTACAACCCAAAGCCCAGCCCTCCTCCCCACTTAGGAGAAAAACTGTAGGAAGGTGGTGGCTGCACACACTTTGACTCTTATAATAACGTGACTGTATGTTTGTGAGATGCTTTCAACATTTACAAAGTTAAAAAAGCTCAAGAACATCATTTCATCCCTGGGAGGTGGGACAGCCCTGCCTGGGGGGGTGTTTTTAATACTCAGATGAGTTAAGCAACTTTCCCAAGGCTGCTCAGTTAATATGTCAGAATAAGGATTTCAAGACAGGCCCATCTGCTCGTAACCACTGCATTCTGCCAAGGTGGTGGCAGAGCAGGACTTGAATGCAGACCTCCTTGCCTGGGTACATTCTGTTCTTTCTTCAATTCTGGGCCCCCTAGTCTGAAGTTTATTAATCTTTGTGCCATCTCTGAAAGAAGGTCTTTATCAATGCACAAGGGTAAATGAGATCAGATGAGTATCAGGGTAGGCTGAATAATGCCTACCCCCAAGGTTGTTCTCATCTGAATCCCTGGAACACATGGAAGTTACTTTACATGGCAATAGACAGTTGCAGGTATGACTAAATTTAAAAATCTTGAGATGGAGAGTTATCCCGGGTTATTTGGGTGGGATCTAAAAGTAATCGCGAGGGTCCTTATAGGAAGGAGGTGAGAAGATGAAGGAGGGAATAGGAGATGGGGGCGATTAGAAGCAAGAGGAGGGAGTGATGAGAGACAGGTAAGGGTGCAGGCGGCCTCCCTAAGCCCAAACGGGCAGGAAATGACGCCCCCACACCCTCCAGAAGCGATCACCTGACTGGCATCTTGATTTTAGCCCAGGAAAACTGACTGCCAACACCTGGCCTCCGGATCACCAGTCAGAAAATCAATTTGTATTGTTTTATGCCACCAATTTGTGGTAATTTGTTAGAGCAGCCATAAGCAACTATTGTAAGTATTGTTTACCTACTTAAGAGAATAAACTATTTAAAGCATTTAAAGGTCCCCTTTTATGTGTAAATACTCTCCAGCAAGTCACTGCAAATAGAAGCCATGATTGTTTGAGCTGGCTCTTGGATATTTGAATTAAGAATCATTTTAAATTACTCATTAAAGCCAAAACTTTGCTAGAATAGGCTTTGCAAGCCTAATTTTGTAGACTTTTAAAGTACAGTATTTGAAAGTACATTTGGAAATCTCTACCTCAGACTTCTAATACTCAACATATTGATAAAGAAAGTATATTTAATGCATACAACCAAGACTAATATTTTTAGCAAGGTGGAAAGAATTTGTAAATTAATTGATATCACCTTTGTGTTCACGTCCCTTCTAATGACAAATTATTTGCTCAGTCATATATTCCCATCTTGGCTGGCAATGTCTACATAGAAATATATATCTTTTGGCACATAATACAATTTATCAACTTCATATACGTGATAATAGCATATAATTCTAAATTTTGTAACAAGGCAAACATACCAACTATTAGCTTTGGGATTGGATATGAAATGGAAAGAAAATTTATGTTTTGTTTATTATCCTTTCCCCAGAAGGAATTGGCATGTGGGTTTCAGACCTAAGATCTTTCTTGGATGTATTGTGTTTTTGTATAATTTTTGTTCATAAAGTTGATGTTTAGTACACATTATCTTATTGAAATTACCACTGACTATACAAATTACTCTTTTTAATTATGACTGTTTTGACTGTAATCCTTTTGCTGATGAATATATTCCAAAAATCTAATTGGCATGGGCTAAGTTCTGAGTCATGGCTATCATTAGGTTTTGATCCACCTGCTTTCCAAGGCAGCTACAAAACTGTTCACTGCAGCTCACTTAATAATGGGTTAAGTGATAGAACATAATCCTTAGGTACTAAGAATGCTGTTTACCATTATTTTGCCGGTGACGGGACTGTCAAGCTTTGCTGGGGCTCCCGAGGTGTGGGCTGCCGCACCCTGTGTAAGTATGACATATACAGAATGGAAACCTAAACACAAAACATAGCCCATAAATCATTAATGAGTTTTAGTGGGATAACACTGACTTGAGATGGAGGAGCTATTAGAGACATCAGTAACAGGGAAATAGAACACGTGAGGCTTGAACTGGACATTTAAAAGACAGAAAGAAACCTTAAGTCAATTAAGTGAATATAGCCCCCAAATGAGGGGTGGACCCTGCTATTGGGCCTTGCCAGAAGCAACTTGGAAGCCATTGAATTTGATTTTGAGGCTCGGCGCCTGTGGCTCATCGGGCTAAGGCGCCAGCCACGTACACCTGAGCTGGCGGGTTCGAATCCAGCCTGGGCCGCCAAACAACAATGACGGCTACAACCAAAAAATGGCCGGGCACTGTGGCGGGCGCCTGTAGTCCCAGCTACTTGGGAGGCAGAGGCAAGAGACTCGCTTGAGCCCAGGAATTGGAGGTTGCTGTGAGCTGTGATGCCACGGCACTCTATCCAGGGTGACAGCT
>CAUYRH010073045.1:0-37011 GCA_963574655.1 Perodicticus potto
TTTTTTGTTGCAGTTTGGTCGGGGCCAGGTTTGAACCCACCACCCTCAGTATATGGGGCTGGCATCCTACCCACTGAGCCACAGGTGCTGCCCAGTTCTAAGAACTCATATGGGGATTAAATGGATATATAATAAGTCTAATATCTAATTAAATGAGTATCTAATATCTGATTGACTGAGTGTTCACTCTGGGCAGGACATCGTACTGAGTCTCCAAACCTCTGTGAGGTAGGTACTATCACCCTAACTTTACAGATGAAGACACCTGGCCAGCTAGTGCTTGGTGATGGTAGGATTCACAAGCAGGCAGCTAGATTGCAAAGCCCAAGCCGGGCACAGTGGCTCACGCCTATAATCTCAGCACTCTGGGAGGCTGAGGCGGGTGGCTCAGAAGTGGCTTAGAAGTTAAAGACCAGCCTGAGCAAGAGCAAGACCCCATTTCTACTAAAAATAGAAAAACTAGTGGGCATTGTGGTGGGAGCCTGTAGTCCCAGCTACTTGGGAGGCTGAGACAAGAGGGTCACTTGAGCCCAAGAGTTTGAGGTTGCTGTGAGCTATGATGATGTCATGGTATTCTACCCAGGGGACAGAGTGCAAAGCCAGCATGGCTCCGTCTGCCACTGCCCCTGGGTGAAGCGGTGCCTGCCCGGCATGGCATCTGCCAATGCCGACGGATCTGCATTCCTGGGAGAGCACGTGCTATGCCAGCACAGAGCCCCAACTGTATGTAAAATCCTGTTGTGCACCTTCGATTGAAAGAAAACGTTTAAGGTCCCCTGGGCTTGCTCTTTGGTTTGAACAACTGTCCACTGAAAATGATTTCTAGGGCAGAGAGCTGTTTTTCTAAGACCGGTCCAAGATCAGATCATCATAACCTCCCTTGGAAGCCCAATTTGGTATTTTCAGCAAAAAGCAGTTTCTGTTTTAGGTTTTCTCCAGCTTTGTATTTGGGCAGGCAAGCACAGACACTCACCCAGAGCTGTCTGCTCCCACACCCGCCCACTCCCAACAGGCGCTTCTGTATTGGGGGGAATTTCTGATATACCCCTTCATCTTTTCTCTTGATTGAAAACTCCAGAATGTTTCTATTTTATAATAATTACCATTCATAGAGAAAAGTGTCCTAATAGCTGACATTGCTTGAGGGGTTTGTGTTAGGTACTCTGTTCAAAATTTTATTGGCCTATAGTCCCAGCTACTTGGGAGGCTGAGGCAAGAGAATCGCCTAAGCCCAAGAGCTGGAGGTTGCTGTGAGATGTGACGCCACGGCACTCTACCAAGGGCAACAAAGTGAGACTCGGTCTCTAAAAAAAAAAAACAAAAAACTTTGTCGATTATCTGATTTAATCCTCCATTCAGTATTTACAAGTGATGTTTTGATCGTCCTGACGAAGAAACTGATGCACAGCACCATCGAGGAACTTGGCTAGGGTTTCCGTCCCCAACTTGCAATATCTGTCTGTCCCAGAGCTCCCAGCCCCTTCCCTGCTCGGGCTCCTCCCGCAGACCTTCCCTCTGCTCCTGCCTGCACTCCAGCTGTCTTCTTGTTACAGGACAAGCCTTTGCATGCGTTCCTGATTTAATCTGTTTTGGGGGACCATCCCGATTCCTGGGTTCTCGGTATTAGCAGCCCCAACTATTGCACCAGAGCCTTCCTTTATGAGGAAACAAAATGTTCTTGAGAATTCCATCCATGTTGTCAACATCTCTGACAATGGGACAGACTCTGGGCCCTTTCCCCGGAGCCGGCTGCTCTCCAGGTGGCCCCATCTCTCCCCCTACTTTGTGATTATCAGTGAAAATGAAGTTTGCCCTGTTTCCTTTGGTGTATTGCTATTGCAGATTGTTGAAATTTACCTAAAACATGTCCTAGTTGTCACTTCAAATAAAAACGTCGTATTAACTATATGATACCTGAGAAGACTTTGGCCAAGCCAGCTATTTCTACGTTCAATTTAATAATTCTTCCCACTTGTAATCATGCCAGCCCAAGAGCAGCTTACAATGAAAGCATGTAAATCTTTTGCTCTGAAGAACCAGAGGCTAACCACAGTGCTTAATAAAAAAAGAAAGAACAAGAAAATATATGTGTCTGATTTACCTAGAGACTAGGTAAGGGCTTTTTCAGTGCCTAGCAGAAGATGCATGGAAGAAAACAACTCGACCACCCTGATTCCTCTGCACCACGCTTCCTGTTTGTGCACAGACGCGCGAACACAACTTCCCTGCTGACGTCATTCAGGGGTCTGACCACAGCAACAGAGTATGTGTTCAAATAGGTAGAGCATGGTGGGGGGGGTTAGAAGAATGCAAATGAGTAAGTTAGTCCGACATTGTATGACTTCGGTGTGACTAGGAAGCTGAAGACACATTCAGAAAACAGGCCAAAGGGAGGGGATTTAGCCTCAGAACTGTGAGTTAGAGATCTCCTTAAAAGACAGAAAGTAAGCTGAACACTGGACAAGAGTCCTACTTACACAGCTTCAAAAGCACATCAACATTTAAAAGACTGCATCAAATGTCCACCCTACCCAAGCTCTTTTTAGAATGGCCTAACTGCTTCTTCCAATCGTGGTGGACGGTGTGCCTGGCTGGCTTTAGACTCTGAGAGGCTTAACATGTCCACCCTCTATTGCAAGGTTATTTAAATACATAGCAGTCACCAATCAAGATGACATGTGAAAATACTAAGTATATATCAATCAGCTCATGATTCAAGGACAACACTTGCGGGTCCGCGTGGTTGGGAAATAGCCAAGGAACCGCTGATGGCGTTCTGCTCTCGGCTGCACCACAGCCAACAATGCGAGGTCTGTAGGAGTGTGTCTTGTGCAACTGTCCACGCCCTTCTGGGCTTCGGCTTGGCTGATCATAGTTCAAGAATTTACCCAGAGGCACCACGCTGGTCCATAGCCATGCTGGGCGATAGGCGTATGTTATCAATATTTCTCCCTGCCTTTTTTTAACAAAGAAGAGAACCAAGCCCTAACCTACAAGTCACTTAAAGAAATACAAGTTTCCCAGCTACTAATAAGAATTTGTCCTTTTCTTCCTCTTCCTTTTAAGATGATCATATATAGAAGTTGAGAAGTTTTAGGAGTTGTTTGCTACCATGGCTTCTGAAATCATTGCTTCCCATGACTTGTTGTTCCTCTGACTTTTCATTCAGAAGGCCTGCCTGGGTGAGGAAGAAATACTTTTTCTCAGTTTTAAGATCTGCATACAGGATTACAAACGGGTTCCTCAACAGCCTGATGTACAATGTACCTGGGAACACAAATCAAACTGAGGTTGGACAGTTAAGTTTGCTAACTCATCCTGGAAAAAGTGCTATATAATCTGAGTGCTGACTATCACGATGGTCACCTTCAAAGCGCTCCCCTTGGCCATCTGGTGACAGCAGTGATATCCAGGAGCCAGGTATGTAGCACTCTTCCTTTCTCTAGGAAGAGTTTGAGAACGTAACTATCTGACTTTCTATCTGACCTGTGTGGCTTTTCTGATCATCACAGACACAGCAGGGTGAAGAACGGAACTCTATTTATTTTAACAGGGTTCCCCAGCTCTACCTGGCTGTTTGCACCTTTATTCCAGTCCATCTTAACATGTCCAATAATTTTCTCTGAATTCCACCCTTAATGCCACCTTGTTCCTTCTATAAAGAATCATCAAAAATAGTGATGTTTTAATGAACTACCTTCCTCACAGCCCCTAAGGTTATGGATCAGTGGGATATACTTCAAAGATTTTTCTTTTTTTTTCTTTTGTATTGACTGTTTATGCTGTGTGGAGACTAGTAAAGTTTTTGTTCTTTTTAGGTAAACTCAAGGCTTCAGGGTTTTTTATGCCATTTTTCAAAAATCTGTTTTTGGAGGAGTGGAAGGGGCCTGGCCAAGCCTAATGAGGCTGGGTGGGAGTTCTGGAACAGCGTCAGCTCAGATCCCAGAAGCAAGCCTGGGCGAGCTCAAGTTCACCTTTCAGTTATGAAGCCCCCCCCACTGCCTGGCAAGGTTTGCCACTGTTTGAAAGTGGTGGTTAGCTGTTGTGCACAGTTGTAAATCATCTTCTGAATATGAAGAACACACTAAGAAAAACTGTCCAAGAGTAAAAATGATCATTACCACCAGAAAAGATAAACAGCAGTGTCACTGCTAAGCAAACTGACACACAGCCTTCATGTGGCCGCAGGAAGCCAGGGACACTGTCCTTTCTCTGGTATCCGGTCTCAATGAGGTTCAGACAGTCCACCACGCAGCTGATCCAATCATGGGACTGAACATGAATTTTTTTAAACATTTTCTTTTGCAAATGGCATTGCAACCAGGTTGGAGCTTTTGGGTGTCTACCTTTGAAATATGAATGCATGAAAAACGCAGGCCCTCAGAGCTCACCTGACTTCTCAACCTCAAACTCTTGGGCTCAAGCACTTCTCTTGTCCAAGCCTCCCAAGTAGCTGGGACTATAGGCAACTGCCACAATGCCCAGCTATTTTTAGAGGTGAGGTCTCACTCTGGCTCAGGCTGGTCTCAAACTCCTGAGCTCAAGCAATCCACCTCGGCCTCCCAGATATTTTTTAGACAGAGTTTCACTGTCACCCTGTATAGAGTGCTGTAGCATCACAGCTCACAGCAACCTCAAAACTCCTGGGCTCAAGCCATCTTCCTAACTTAGCCTCCGAGTAGCTGGGACTATTGGTGCCTGCTGCAATGCCCAGCTATTTTTTTTTTAGTAGAGATGGGGTCTCACTTTTGCTCAGGTTGGTGTTAACTCCTAAGCTCAGGTAATCCACCTGCTTCGGCCTCACAAAGTGCTAGGATTATAGGCGTGAGCTACTGCGCCCAGCCAAGTCCTCTCATTTTAAATGAAAATTATAGCATCATGTTTTTTGGTTGTGAGAGTAAATGCTTCTGTTTGGAAGTTTAAGAGAAGCTCTGAGTTTCTGCATTGGCTTAGTAAAAAATGACTCCAACTTGAGAGTAACCTGTATGTGGGCTTCTTCCAGCCAAGGATACAGGCAGCATAGATACCTCACTGTGTCCTGACCTACGAGTGCTCCTAGGACACAAAGAGACTCCCATATTTCTGTGGGAAATCTGGGAAGATGACACCACAGTAGTGCGGTAGACACAAGAACAAGGCTGTCACGTGTAATACTTCCTGGCCTCCAAGCTTTCTACATGGCCAAAATGCCATCTGCTTTTTAGGAGTTCACTTATGAGGCTTAAATGTTGGTACTCATGTGCCATGAAGAAGCTCTCAAATGAAGCACTAAACCAGAATCACAGTTACGTGACTGGCAGAAAGAAACTACCAGGAGCCCGAAACTACCCCGGAGGAGAGAGGCATGAGATTCCCGAGCTGGGCGATATGAAATAACATGCCACCTTTGTGTTTTTGAAAAAGAGGCCCACTCTGTTGCCTCCGGCTAGAGTATCATAGTGTCAGCCTATCTCATAGCAACCTCAAACTCCTGGGCTCAAGCAATCCTCCTGCCTCTGCTTTCCAAGTAGCTGGGACTACAGCTGCCCTCCATAATACCTGGCTAATTTTTTCTATTTTTAGTAGAGATTGGGGTCTCTTTCTTGCTCAGCTTGGTCTTAAACTCCTGAACTCAAGCAATCCTCCTACCTTGGCCTCCCAGAGTGCTAAGATTACAGGCATGAGCCCCACACCCAACCAACAGGCAAACTTGTAAGCCTCTTTGAATGGAATTGTTCTCAAGAACACAGTGAAATGGAGCACGCTTTGCACATATTAACCTCATAAGAGATTATTTAAATCTTCTATGAAATACCTAATTAATTTAATTCATTTTCAAACAAGCAAATAAAAGTTCTTGTATGATGAGGGGAAGCATGAAAATACAGTAAAAAGGCTCGGCGCTTGTGGCTCAACGGGCTAAGGCGCCAGCCACGTACACCTGAGCTGGTGGGTTCGAATCCAGCCTGGACCCGCCAAACAACGATGGCTGCAACCAAAAAATGGCCAGGCGTTGTGGCGGGCATCTGTAGTCCCAGCTACTTGGGAGGCAGAGGCAGGAGACTCGCTTGAGCCCAGGAATTGGAGGTTGCTGTGAGCTGTGATGCCACAGCACTCAACCCAGGGTGGCAGCTTGAGGCTCTGTCTCAAAAAAAAAAAAAAGAAAATACAGTAACAAAAAACATCAGCAACATGGGGTGTAAGCAAAAATAGCTGGGGCATTGCTCAAGACGCTATTCACGATTGATCAGAAATAGGTACAGTCTGTGTTACTGTCCCAAGCAATGTGGGTCCTGCCAGACTAAGAAAAGCCTCAGTCTTCCAGCGTCTCTCCTGCCACACCAGCACCCAGCCCTCAGTCCTGCACGTTGACGCATTTATGTGTCACCACCCTTCTCTGCAGACTGGGCGCCCACGTGGATCACCTGGCTGCTTACTGAAACTGAAGATTTCCCCCACATCCTGGGAGGCACAGATTAAGTAAATAGCAGGTGGAATTCAGGAGTCTGCATTTTTTCAGGGACCCTGACATGATCCTGACTGATACTGGGACACTAGGGGAAAGGTATCAATTGGGGGAAAGCATTCTGAAGGCCAGGGTGACAGTCCCCTTAATCTGCTTCCTTACTCTTTCCCTTCAGAGTAATGAGGTCAGATAATCCCGTTCTGGTTTGTCCCTTTTGAAGAAAAAAGAATGTACATCTTTCCCGCCCAGATTGGACCAGGCCAGTCAAGTCCTGAGATCACTTTAGCACCTGATGGCTCAAAACGTTTGCCCTTCACTCTGCAGCTGCACTGTGGTGGCTGAGTTGCTCCAGGTCACGGAGGGAACGTTAAGCACAATTCATTCATGTTCAACAGATATTGATCCAGCATTTGCTATGTGCCGGGCACAGTGTGCAGGGCACTGAAGACAACTGTGGATATCTGTTTAAAAACCTAAGCTTTAGAGGGTGTATTTTAAAAATGAAATTAAAAAAAAGTGTTTCAGGTTGGTGCGTGGGTGAGTGCAAGCACATGTGTGCAGGTGTTTGGTGCAGAACGGATGTGAGCCCTGAGTGGGTCTGTTGTGCTGGTGGGGCACTTTGGGGCCTGCTGTTCCATGAGCAACAAGAAGAGAGGGACACAGCAAGAAACGGGGGACTAACATAGCCATGGGACTGGATACCCCCACCCCAGAGAGCAGCCCTCAGTATTCCAGGGCTGCCCCTGCCTCGTTCCTTCTGGTGGGCGCACTGTGCAAGGTCAAAGTTGGCCTCTGTTGTGATAATGACTTTCTCTTCACAGGTACAACTGACTAGCCATGAGGCAAGTGGCAAGGTCCCTAGTCCAAGGCCAACTTGGTCCCTGGCTGCAGCAGGCTCGTACAATGGACGTGGGGGTCGGGGGAGTCCTGAGAACAAAGAACTTGGGAAACCCACAGGAACTTGAGAACAAGACCTGTTTATCCCACTTCCCGGTCTGGGGCAGTCCTTTCCAAACTTTTCCACATCATGACACACATAGAAAATGACAGAGTGTATCCGTATGACTCTAGGGTAGCAGAGAAGGTTGTTCATGCCTGGAAGCAACTGGCCAGGACTGCCTCAGGGGCGGAATGGCCCGGTGTGTACAAACTTCACCCTGGCACTGACTGAGAAGCTCTCAGCTAGGGAAGAAGGTGAAGGTCATCTTGAAAATAAAGTAGCTTGAAATATCGCAGATGACCTGCCCTCTTAGCTAAACACCACACTTAGAACACAATTCCGAGAGATGGAATTCAGCCATGGATTACATGGCTGACTGCGGGAAGCATTAAAAAAATCCCATGCCCAAACCCGGCCCTAGAACAATAAAATCAGAACCTGATTTTATTTGGGGGAGGGACAGGCACTGTTTTTTTATTCAGGAGTCCCACTAGATTCTAACCTGTTCCTAAGGTTGGAAACCATGGTTAACAAAGAGGGAAGAACAAGGGTCATGCGGTCAATGGGGGATGGGAGACTGACCCCTAAGGTTAAGCCTCTTAGCCTCTCAGAGAAGAAGGGTAGATACTGGGGTAAAGACAGTTGCTGCCTGTGAGGTCACTGGGCCACGTGACACGAGACAATATATGTAAGGAGCCCGGCCAGGCAAGTCAACTCCCCTCTGTAATAAGAAGAACTTAAGCTCCCTTCACTGTTCTGAGCAAGCGGTCTCTGTGGACAATATTTTCCCGTCATTTATTCATACATCAAGCAAATGTGAACGTCCACTCTGTGGCACAATACTTGGTACCAAGGACACAAGGACAAAACACAAGTGAGAAAGACCTTTCCAGGGAGGGGCTTTCTATCTACGATGAGTTTTTGGTAAGTGAGAGGTTAATAAGGGGAGAGTATCTGGCCCACAGTCCTGCCCTGAGTTACTTCACACTGGGATACCCAACGTGACTCGGGAGTCACATCGCTCTGCCATCCTCCCAGGGGGACACGGATACAGGATGTCTGCAGCTGACAGGGTGGCCTCCGCCTTCCTGGATCAAGTATGATGTGGGGTACCAAAGTGACAAAAAATCTGTTCCTAAATCTAAAATAAAAGGCAGACTAGATTTTTTTTTTTTTAGAGACAGAGTCTCACTTTGTCACCCTTGGTAGAGGGCCATGGCTTCACAGCTCACAGCAACATCCAGCTCCTGGGCTTAGGCCATTCTTTTGTCTCAGCCTCCTGAATAACTGGGACTACAGGCGCCCGCCACAACGCCTGGCTATTTTTTTGTTGCAGTTCAGCCAGGGCCGGGTTTGAACCCGCCACCCTTGGTATATGGGGCCAGCACCCTACCCACTGAGCCACAGGCACCACCCAGGCAGACTAGATTTTGTCTTGAAAATTTAGATGAACAAATAAAAATGATGGGGAAAAAATCCATATAGTAATGAAATTACCTTTAGACTTAACACACTGCAAGGTGGGCCCATTTATCTTGTGTGTTATTTTCCTTAGTAGCACTTAACTGTTCCCCGAAACACTGCTTGCTTATTGGTTGTTTGTTTATGGGCTGTCCCCTCTGCTCCCCCGAGAAAGCCACAGGAGAGCGGGGAGTTTTCGTGGCCGCTGTATGCCCCGGCAGAGGGAAAGCACACAATAAATCTGAATGAGCGAAGAACCTCACGGGGAAAACGCAGGCACTGGGTGGCTCTCTTTTCTTTCACTTGTGCTCTAAGACAAGATTTTATGACTTAGATTACTTTAAAAGTGAGGCCAATTTTGTTCCCTAGTGGCAAAGGAAGTTTGTTGAATTCACCAGTAGTGCCGTGTAAGTTACCAAAGAACTGGCTTTTCAGCACTCAACGGAAAACTCCAGTTTCATTGTTTAATAAAAACGAAAAAGTCTTTTGAAGCCAACTATTTCATTTACCCTTTGCCTATATAACGGAGGGGCAATTTTCGGAAAGCAATATTGTAAGATGAAAAGAAGAGACAGAAAAGAGGAAAATTTCCCCTATTACCCTGGAGAAACTTTCCATTTTTCATTTGCCAGGTGCTTGTTCCCTTTTCAGATCCCTCCGTAAACTAATTTTCTTTCCTTCCTTTCTTTTTTTTTTCTAAGATCAACCAATCTTACCCGTCGAAATCATTCCTCATTTCATGCATTAAGCGTTATTCCTGCATTAGCAGCGGGCATACGTTCTCTCTCTTCATTTGGGCTGAGACGATACAGTTCAGGTTGACTTCCTCTCATCTAAAAACTCCAATAACCTAGTCTGTGACTTTTAACTTTGAACACACATTGAATTCTAAAACATGTGGGTCTAAAGAGCGAGTAATAATAAAAAGCTTTCTATTCAATGCCATGCAAAAATTCTGAAAGCAAGCGCAGCAAACTACTTGGCAAAGCTGAATGCATTTTCTTTTCCCAGCCTTTTCGTTGAGATAATAAAACATGGGACGAGGATGCCGGACCCACATCTAAGGTCTGTAGTGTTAAAACTGGAATCGGGAAGTCATAAAAAGGGACGGTACAGAATCCCCAGCCTTGAAACAAGCCTTATGGCAAACTCCATAGGCTGGCGTATAAAATTACAATAGAAAGCTTTTCAATTGTCCTCCAAACGTACACACCAATCCCTTAATTATTGCACTTGTCTGAATTTCCTTTCAGTGTAGCTACACATAAATAATCCTGTAATGGCTAACACATCTGAGAGTGACGCATGCCAAGAGCCGATCACCGCTGGCAAGGCACACATGCTTGGCAACCCCGTCCCAAAGCTCCAAATACACACACCCCTTGGGTGGCCATGAGTGTTGATTGACTCCAAAGCTGAGTCCTTTGAGTTTTGCAATTACCCACATATGCCAGTGTGCTTAGTAACTCTGCTGCTATTTAGGAGAGACCAATCTAGCATAATCTACTTATGTGGGAGTTAACTCATGTACTGGATTTAAAATGTACAAAAGCTCTGTCAAGTAGTCAGGTCGGATGGCTCAGAGGATTGAAACATGAGACCTCTCCTTTTACCTCTAGGTCACTGGCTGACAGGCAGCTCCTCAGGGACACCCCGGTCTTAGTACCACCCAGGAGGTTTGGTTAATTAGTGGTTTCAGCCCACTTGCTGGTTTTAAAGAGTTCACATCTGAATAGCCATCAACTGTTGCTATTCTGATTGCTTTTGTTAGAGATAAGAGTAAAGAATAAAGTATACCTAACTCTGAACTCATACTTCTGTCTTATTTTAAAGCAGTCACAGAATGTATCTTTCATATCACCCATGTGGCTGGGAAGATCTCCAGTGTCTACCTCGAATATGTCTAGATATCTAACAGCTAATAAGCTATTGAGTAAAATATTCCATTTTCTTAATACATCCATTTAAAATCTCTTCTTGATGGTGAGCTATTTTTCTTGATTTTTTTCTTTAACTTATTTGATGTAAAATTACTACAGATCAGAACTGGATGTTTTTCTTGGGGATTGCAGTTTGAAATAGCAATCAGAATTAGCCCTGTTAGGATCCTCTGAAAGGGGTCAGTGTTTACCACTGAGATGGTGTAGATTAACCTGACTCATAAACACCTCCGAAGAGCTGTTTTGTGTCTCATGCACAGGTTGGGTAAGACCGTACATCACTGAAATCTGAAAAAATCTGAAAACTTCAATCCCTTTAGCTCAAAAAACACTTGATGACGGAAGTGAATAACAACGCAAGCGATTAACCTTACAAGACGTACAAGTCAGCTTGCTTACTCCATCACTGCCTAGGGCTTACAGGCTTAGAAAACCACAGGGGAGCAGCCCGCTCCCCCACGCACACAGGCTGTGGAAACACTCGTAACCTTAGTACTGGATAATTACCGAAATGAAGACTGAAAGGAATTCTCTTTGGTGAAATGGGCCATTATGACATAGCATGAAATGCTCATTGAGCAGAGGCCTGCGTTCTCTTGGAGGAACCCTGGATCTTGGTGTTGCTCAAAGCCAGATGGTGAAAATCAAGACCTCTGCAGAAAATTGCAGAGCTCCTTATTTTATTGGTCTGGGGTAGGGCCTTGCGTTTTAATGCTTCCCAGGTGCTTCTCACGGTCCGCACTCTCGTCCCTCATACGACTTTCTGGGGACGATGTTCCAAGGGTGCTCTTTAGCCAAGACAGCAGATTAAATACAGATAGAATTTATAAATCCCCTATAATATTTCAAGATGGAAATATACAAGGTTCTTTGTAGGATCTTTAAAATTGTAGAAAGTTATTGCAGCTTTTAAGGTCACTTTTTACATACCAATTAATACTTTTAAACTATAAACAAGTATCCCCTTAAAATCCCAGACAAAGCACTCCTTCACTTTCGGCTGCACCCAGGAAGAGACAGGTGAGACAAACTTTGTTACTGTGCAGTGAAGGACCGAAAATCTGAGCATGTAGCAGATATGGTAATAAAGTGTGAATTGGTGGGACTTAAACCTAACAGTTTATCATCATTTGAAGATACTGATACTTGGTATTCTCTTAAGGAAAATTTGCCTCCAACTTTTAATCTGAAAAGTCACTGGAATAACAGTTTAGAAAAGAATTACAATAAATGGCTTTTTAGATTTTGGGTATGTATGTTAAGAATTGTGTACAAATTGAAATGTCTGTACTGATGCTCAACACAACCAATAAAATCTCAACTACAAAAGAAAAAAAAAATGTAATTGAAAACCAGGCACCGTGGCACATGTCTTTAACTACTCTGGAGGCTTAGCCAAGAGGATCACTTGAATTTAAGAGTTCAAAGCTGTAGTGTGCTATGATCATGCAGACAAACAGCCGATGCACTCCAGCCTAGGCAACATAAGCAGACTCCCACCTCTCAACAACAACAATAACAAAAAGACCTTAAAAGATTAAAATGATTTGGCAGGTGCGATCTCAATTAGCAACACCGCTGAGGCGCTGGGCTGCATTGGTGCGGATTAGGTGTATATCCAAAAGACCAAACATCACTTGGCAACAAAGATATATGCACCAGATTGTTCACTGCAGCTCAGTTCCTAACTGCCAAGGCTTGGAAGAAGCCCAAGTGCCCAATGACCCATGAATGGATTAATAAATTGTGGTTAGAGAGTTGTTTATGAATAATAAAAATGAACTTCACCAGTGTAAAATGACCTGCAAAATAAGACACAGGAACTTGAAAGCACTCAAAAACATTTGCAAGAAACTAAATTAGAACTTGTTAAAGAGGAAAACATCACATCAGTTTTGGAAAGTACTGAAGAGAAACTTCATGATGCTGCTAGCAAGGTAATCTACCGTCTTCCAGTGTCTCTGCATTAGTCAGCATTACTACAGTAGCACTTGGATCTCTCAGATCTATTCCAGAAAATGTGTCTACTCATGTTTCTCAGATTCTGAAGATGATATTAAAAGAACAATCATTAGTAGCAGAAAGTAAAACTGTGCAACAAGAATTGATTGTTAGTATCTCTCTTAAAATATTTTTGGAGAATTACATTTGACAAGTCCTGGAAAAACAATGTTGACTGTTCTGTCATCTTAAGCTTTGCTAGACACTAATAGACATATCACTATGAGACATATCACTGTGTTAATATTTTTAAAGACAAATTTCTCTACTGTTTTTTCCTTCTCGGATTGATCTCCAAATGTATATAACTAGCATTTGAAACTTTTTTCACTCATATCTTGTAACATTACAAGTGGGCATTATTGGTGAGCTGTCTAATGAATAAAAGGCAGGCATATTACCACATGATTTTGGGGGACCCATGACTTGTTTGTTAGTTAGCCTAGAAACTGATAAGTCACCCTTTTCCCAAGGATCTTGGATCCAACCAAAAGGGGATATTAGATACTTAATTTTAAAACTGCAGTAACATGTGATAGTAGTATGTAATAGTGATCCAAGAAAAATAACTTTTAGAATTCTAGGAGTAATTCTTGAGGCTAGATCTGTGTGGCCATGCCATTCTGGGGCTTAACTGTAAAGCTTTTCCCCCACAGTTGTATGGAAGTCACTCATCTAATCATACTTAATACCATTCTATAATGGCATGGTTTGTCCAAGTTCTTGTTTGTATCATCTATTTTTATATGCATAGGCTCTCTGCCTCCTTTTTTGAGTTTAACGATACTTAGTAAACATTTTCCAAGTAAGTACCACAAGTGTTAGCTGACCCTTTGACTTGACTCAGTGCTTATATGACAAATTTGATAGTATTTTTAGGCACCCAAATTTGACAAAGTTAAAAGATACACTCTGTCAAAACCAACTTCAAAAACTGATTCATTCACTCAATGGTGGTCTGTATCTACAGGCACACCTTACACTTGTTGCATGTCTGGTTTCAGACCACACTAAAGTGAAAAATGCAATAAATTGGACAACGAATTTTTTGTTTCCCACTGCATATTAAAGTTTATACTATACTACAGTCTATTTAAGTATGCAATAAAATTAAAAATTATGTCTTAAAAATGATTTAATCGAGTTTTGTATACTAATCTTATATCACAGCTACAATCTTGCTGAACTCTATATTAGAGCTAATAGTTCTTTTACAAATTCTGTAGGATACTCTACGTATAGTAGAGAGCATAGTAGCTCTTGTTATTTGTGATAGTTACATTCTCTAAAGTTGCCAGGAGCACTGAATTAGTGAATATTGAACCATTGTCCTAGGGGAAATATGTACATACAAACATACATACACACACCCTTCACACAGATTACAATCTTAAATCCTAAAGACAAAGTAAAAAAGAATTTTACTCCAGTAGACTCTATTTTCTATATTTTGCAAAAGAGAGAAGGAGGTTTAGAAGTGTTCAATAACTTGCTTGAGGCTGTCCCACTAACAAGTGCTGGATGTGGATTCAATCCTCACCTCACTGACTCCCAAGCCAGAGTTTCCTGCACTACATTTTACTGACTAGCATCTTTATCTTCTGGTCACCTCTGTATGAGAACTTCAACAAAGAGTGTCAAGTGAGAGTTCAACCTCAGCTAGGAATGTGCGTGCTTGGCAATTCATTCACCACTCTGCACAGGTCCATGAAATGACTGCATATGGATTTTGGAATTCACAGATTCCATATTTGCAAATTCACCTACTTGGTACCAATAGGGAATCTGCAAATAATGGGAACAGAAATAATGTCTGTGTGTATATATATATATATATATATATATATATATATATATATATATATTTTTTTTTTTTTTTTTTTTTGAGACAGACCCTCAAGCTGTTGCCCTGGATAGAGTTCCGTGGCATCACGGCTCATAGCAACCTCCAATTCCTGGGCTCAAGAGAGTCTTCTGCCTCCGCCTCCCAAGTAGCTGTCACTACAGGCGCTCACCACAACGTCTGGCCATTTTTGGGTTGTAGCTATCATTGTCATTTGGTGGGCCCGGGCTGGATTCGAACCTGCCAGCAGGTTCAGGTCAGGTGTATGTGGCTGGCACCTTACCCACTTGAGCCACAGGCACCGAGCTTGTCTGTATATTATTTTTAAATAATGGAAATAAAAATAATGCCTGCATGATACGTTTATATGCATAAACATATCACTTTTCTGCAAAGAGAGATGTTTACTTCCTCTTTTCCAAACTGAATGCCTTTTATTTCATTTTTTTTTTTTTTTTGTCTAAAACTGGCTAAAATTTCCACTACAACGTTGAATAGAATTGATGAGAAATGTCTTTGTCTTTTTCACAATTTTCAGGGGAAAGCTTTCAATATTATGCCATTAAGTATGTTATTTATGAGTTATATTCATAGAGGCTCTTTATCAGATTGAGGAATCTCACTCTTTATTCATGGTTTATTAAGTATTTTTATTGTGAAATGGTGTTGAATTTTGTCAAATGTTTTTCTTGTTATATTGAGATGATATATGTTTTTGTCCTTTTTTCTATTAATGACATTGTTTATTTTTCTTTTCTTTCTGTGCTTTTCTTTTCTCCCCTCCCCTCTCTTTTCTGAGTCTTACTCTGTTGTCACTGCTAGAGTACAGCCCACTGCAATCTCAAACTCCTAGGGCTCAAGTGGGTTCTCTTCCCTCAGACTACTGAGTAGCTAGACCTACAGGCACCTGCCATCGCACCTGGCTAATTTTTTCTATTTTTAGTAAAGAGAGGGTCTTGGTCTTGCTCTTGCTCAGGCTGGTCAGGAACACCTGAGCTAAAGGGATTCTCCTGCCTGGGCTTCCAAAGAACTAGGATGACAGGCACGAACCACCCCACCTGGCCTGAAAATGTATTTCTTTATCCGTTCTGCCAACATCTGCTTTTTCACAGAAGTATTTCATCCATTTACATGTGAGGCAATTACTGGTAAGATAGGATTTATGTCTGCCTTTTGTTAATTGCATCCTCTACTCCTTATGTCTTTTGTCACCCTCTCTTTCTCCATGTTTGACTTTTTTTGTTAAACAGCTATTTCCTATCATTTTAATTCTCTTGTCATTTCTTTTATTATATATTTTTAAGATTTTTTTAACTAACATAACAATCTATCTCAAAATAATACCAACGTAATTTCAACAGCATATAAAAACTTTGCTGCTGTATATATGTTCCCTCACCACTCGCCCAGGCATCTGGACTGTCTCAGGGATAGTTTCTATCAAACGTTTCTTTTCCTGTGGAGAGACCATACTGTGTTCTATTATTATCATACAAATTTCATCATATGCCTATCAATACCAAATTATAACTAATTTATGCAGTTGTCTTTCAAAGTAGGAGGAAAAAAGTTTTACAAACAAAAAGTTTATTTATAGTGTTTTTTATATTTACTTATGCAGTTACCTTTACTAGTGTACTTGATTTCTTCATGTAGATTAAGTGTTGCTTCACTTCAGCCTGAACTCACTTCACCTGTTTCATACGGAGCAGGTCCTCTAGTGACAAATTCAGTTTTACATGAGCATATATTAACTTCTTTTACAAAGATAGTTTTGCGGGGCATATTATAGAATTTTTAGTTCAGAATTTTCTCTTCAGCTTTTGGTCATTCCATTGCCTTGTTGCCTTTGTGGTTTCTGATGAGAAATCAGCTATTAACCTTTTGACATTGTCTTACATGTGATTAGTTTTTCCTTTCTTGCTGCTTTCCTAAGTCTCTCTTTGTCTTTGGCTTTGACATTTTGATTACCTGTCTTGCAGTTGCCTTTGTGTTTACTCTTCTTGGAATCTCTGGGGCTTCTTGAATGTGTAAACTTTTGTCTCAGTTTATTTTTCTTCATTCTTTCCCTGTTTCTGATCATCAGAATGGATAATCTCAGTTGCCTTATCTTTACATTCATTGAGTCCTTCTACTGCCAGCTTACATTTATTGAACCTTTCTGATGAATTCATGTCAGTTATTATGCTTTTCAACTCCAGAATTTCCACAGGGTTATTTTAAATATTTTTTTCTCTCTTAATCGAAAGTCTCTATTTGGTGACACATCATCGTCATACTTTCCTTTAGTTAGACATGATTTTCTTAAAGTTCTTTGAATATATTTAAAACAGCTCATTTAAAGATATTGTTCAGTAAGTTAACCATATGGGCTATCTCTAGAACAGTGTCCATATTGCTTTTTTCCCCTTATATGGACCATACTCTATTTCTCTGTATCTCCCATAATTTTATGTTTCTTTCTTGATTTCTTTTATATTTCCAACTACTTTATTTAACTTATTTTTTGAGACAAGAGTCTCACTCTGTCACCCTGGGTAGAATGCCGTGTAGTTATAATTCACAGCTATCTCAAACTTTTGGGTTCAAGTGATATTTTTTTTTTTTCCAAGTGATACTCTTGTCTCAGCCCTCTGAGTAACTGGGACTATGGGAACCCATCACCAAACTCAGTTAGTTTTTCTGTTTTTAATAAAGATGGGATCTCACTTTGCTCAGTCTGGTTTCCAACTGCTAAGCTCAGGCAATCTACCCACCTTGGCCTCCTAAAGTGCTAAGATTATAGACATGAGCCACCATGTCTGACCTACCCATATTTTCTTAAAAGTATTTTTCTTAACTTCCAAACATAACAGAATGCTCTACTTGTCTTTCAGGTACTGATTTCTAGCAAAACTTAAATTGTGCACTATGATAAAAAATATATATACTTTGTACGATTTTCATGCTTTGAAATTTAAAACTAAATTTATGGCTTAAAATATAGTCACATTTTTAAAATATTCCATTATTGAATAAAATTTATAGCCTGAAGTTGTTGGGTAAGCATTTTATGTCTATAAAATAAAATTTGGTAGTACTATGGTCTCAATCTTCTACATCCTTACTGATTTTCCTTGTTGTTATTCTAACAATTACTGAGAAAGGAGTGTTAAATTTCCCACTGTTGACTTGGCGCCTGTAGCACAAAGGTTAGGGCACCAGCCACATACGCAGGGGCTGGCGGGTTCGAACCTGGCAAGGGGCCTACTAAGCAACAATGACAACTACAACAAAAAAATAGCTGGGACTTCTGGCAGGTGCCTGTAGTCCCAGCCACTTGGGAGGTTCAGGCAAGAGAATCGCTTAAAAGAGTTGGAGGTTGCTATCAGCCTTGACGCCTTGGCACTCTACGGAGGGCCACATAATGAGACTCTCTCAAAAAAAAAAAAAAGAGCTGGGTGCCTGTAGCTCAAGCAGCTAAGGTGCCAGCCACATACACCAGAGCTGGTGGGTTCAAATCCAGCCCACGCCTGCCAAACAATGACAACTACAACCAAAAGATAGTCAGGTGTTGTGGCAGGCATCTGTGGTCCCAGCTACTTGGCAGGCTGAAACAAGAGAATTGCTTAAGCCCAGGAGTTGTAGGTTGCTGTGAGCTGTGATACCACAGCACTCTACCCAGGGAGACAGCTTGAGACTCTGTCTCAAAAAAAAAAAAAAAAAAACTTCCACTATTGTTGGTTGTATGTATATTTCTCCTTATATGTGTAAGTTTTATTTACTTTGAGGTGTAAGTAATTAGATGTGTTCATATTGGAAATAATCATCTTCCTAGTTAAGTTTTATCAGTATGAAGTTTCACTGAGCAATATCAAATTTTTTGCCCTAGTCTATTTTTTCTGATATCAGTATAGCTACATTGGCCTTCTTACGTTAATGTCTGCATAATATATCACTTTCTGACTCTTACTATCTAAGTCTTAAAAACTATGTTTGACTGGCTTTTCAAAAATGCAGCCTGACATTGTCTTTTTTTTTTTTTTTTTTTGAGACAGAGCCTCAAGCTCTCACCCTGGATAGAGTGCCCTGGCATCACAGCTCACAGCAACCTCCAATTCCCGGGTTCAAGCGAGTCTCCTGCCTCCGCCTCCCAAGTAGCTGGGACTTTTTTTTTTTTTTTTTTTTTTTTTTTGAGATACAGTCTCACTACGTCACTCACGGCAGAGTGCTGTGGTGTCACAGGTCACAGCAATCTCAAACTCTTGGGCTCAAGCGATTCTCCTGCCTCAGCCTCCCAGGTAGCAACGCCCGGCTATTTTTTGGTTGTATTTGTCATTGTTGTTTGGCAGGCCCAGGCTGCATTCAAAACCGCCAACTCCGGTGTATATGGCTGGTGCCCTAGCTGCCGAGCTACAGCAGAGCCCTTAATGTCTTTTTTTAACTTAAAAACTATTGCTATTATTTAGTAATAATAGTGTATTATTATTTTACTCTGGGATTTCACTGTTTCCTTGGCTGAAGTTCACTGGCATAATCATAGCTCACTGCAGTCTGAAACTCCCGGTCTCAAGCAATGCTCACACCTCAACCTCCCAAATAGCTTAGACTACAGGTATGCACCACTATACCAAGTAATTTTTTAATTTTTAGACATGGGTTCTCACCTTGTTGCCTAGACTAGCCTCAAACTCCTGGCCTCCTTCCTGAGTAGCTGGAGTCACAGGCATGAGACCCATGACCAGTCTACTACTATTCTGTTATTGTTGTCAAACATTACTTTTTTTTGTTTCATTTTTGTTTTTGCTGTGTTTTTTTTTTCTATTGTCAAACCAGTTTTGACATTTGTTAAACATACTTCTTTACTTTTTTTTTATTTTGTCCTTAGGAGTGTCTGGCAAATTTCTCAGATGTCTTCTTTTCTTTTGAGTGATAACAAGTAGGATTACAGGGCTTAGCCTCATTGAAAATGTTATTGTGGAAAAGAAACAGAAAAAATCTCGCTTCCCATATGGCTGTAGAAAAATGAATATATTTCCACAACAACATGTCATAGGTAAACTTAGAATTCACCAACTACCATTCTAAAAAGATATTTTTGTTTAAAGAATTTTCTTAAAAGAATTTGTGGTTGGTTGGTAGTTATGATCTTTCAGAACACTGAGGAGATTTCACTGTCTTTTAGCTTTCATTACTGCTATTGAATAGTAATCTGTCAATATAAGTATAGTGTGCCCTGGCATCACAGCTCACAGCAACCTCCAATTCCCGGGTTCAAGCGAGTCTCCTGCCTCCGCCTCCCAAGTAGCTGTCATAGGAGGCCTCATTGAAAATGTTATTGTGGAAAATAATAATGTTATTGCGAGTCTCCTGCCTCCGCCTCCCAATAGTATCTGTCAATATAAATCTGTCAATTTGAAGAAATTTTTCCATATTTCCTTTGAATTTCTATACACATGGCTTTCTTCTCATGTATACATTTGGAAGTTGTAAGACTTCTTTAACTTCTGATTTAATGTATCCTACATAAGGTTCTGAGAAATCTTCTAGTGATTGACTCTTCAAATATTGTCTCTACTCCCTTTTTCTCTCCTCTCCTTCTACATCTCCAAATAAATAAATTGAACCCTTTTTGCTCTATCCTCTGTGCCTCATATCCCTTTTCTGTATTTTTCATCTTTTTTTCCCTCTTTATGCTATATTTGGGTTAATTTCTTCTGGCCTATCTTTCAGTTTACTAATTCTGTCTTCAGCTATGTCTACTCTTTCCTTTGCTTACCCATATGTTTTCAATTTTTATCAGCTTTCAGTTCAAGATGTTATTTTCCATTTTCAAACCTCCTAAGTCACATTTGACAGTTTCCTATTCCTTAAAAGGATATTCAAACTTGTCATTTATTTCTTTAAAAGCAGAAAGTATAATTATTTTTGTAACTTTTATGTAACTATTCCAATGTTTGAGATGTCAAAGAATCATTTTGTGTTATCTGTTCTCACTTATGTTGTCTTATTTTCCTATGTGCCTGCTGATTTCTGACTGACAGGACTTAATATTTGCTTCTACCAGGCTTCTGGACCATGTTAAACCACAATCAAGACTTGAAGCTCCCTAAAAGACTCAGGCACTTTGAACTGAGGCTATAATTTCTCAGACTGGCTCACCCATTTCCTCAACCTGAGGGTGAAGATATTTTGAGTCCCAGCTCACAACAGGGAGGGTCTCCTGTTAGATATCCCATCTTGTGGACATCCTGGGCTTTGGTGTAGGTTGCCCTTATCCTGAAATACTATGAAATAAAATTCAAATTTACTGAAATTAGCAAATGCCAGCAAGGTTAATGACAGCTGCCATTTGCACCTACGAAGTAAAAGTTCCATTACTCCCTCAGCTACTTAAATGATCCAAAATATACACAGTGTTACCTAAGTGAAAGAATTGGATTTTGCTGACCTATTAAAAACAATGGCACTTAATCCCTGGTATATAAGAACACATTACACATGATCCAAAGACATTTTAATCCTTATTAATTGTGTAAGTATAATATTACAGCATTTATTACAGTATTTGCATTACATAATGCTTTACCATGGGTCTATTTATAATAGATACCACCATATTTATCATTTATGGCATTAATTTATGATTTGATACTCTCATTACTTTCTCCTATTAATATAGTCCCACACTTCTTATTAATTCTTGTGGGTTTTTATAAGTGAAAATAAACGTGTGGGGTGATATTCTTACTTGGTGAAGCAGTCCTTAGACCAAAAATGTTTAGAACAACCTCTTTAAAAGAAAACAAAATATATTTCCTTTTTTTTTTTTTGAGACAGAGCCTCAAGCTGTCACCCTGGATAGAGTGCTGTGGCATCACAGCTCACAGCAACCTCCAACTCCGGGGCTTAAACAAGTCTCCTGCCTCTGCCTCCTAAGCAGCTGGGACTACAGGCACCCACCACAACGCCCGGCCATTTTTTTTTTGGCTGCAGCCATCATTGTTTGGCAGGCCCGGGCTGGATTCAAACCCGCCAGCTCAGGTGTACATGTCTGGCGCCTTAGCCCGTTGAGCCACAGGCGCTGAGCCACAAAATAGGTTTCTTAACTAAATTTCATACCAAATTTCATTACCTCTGAGACAGTCAGAATCTAATCCTATATTTTTTGCCTATTCTTTTTTCCAGTGAAATGAATTTTTATTTTTTCTTCTTTATATTTGGAGACAGACAAATATAAAGTTGTACAATTCTACTTGCCTTCTGCTTAAAATTTCTTCACACATGCAAATATCTATTTGGATTTTGTAAAATATAGGAGCTGAGAACTTTGAAACAAGATCAAATGTGGTCATCTTCAGAGTTGTACAGTTAAGGTCTCCCCTCAAAGTATTCCTGATCTGTTTTGAGTTTATCGGAAAGACAAACTCAGGCATCATTTACACTGCCTTCATTGATTTCTTTTGTCTCTATTCTTCTATTTGTTATTTTGACATTAAAAGTTTGGTTACCAATGAATATAAAATATATGCTTTAGGAGACTGTCCCTAAGTATACAATTAATAACAGCTGTGAAACAGTTGCTTGAAGACAAGTTAACAGTAATATTACAGAAATAATGAAGAAAATTTGCTATGTTGCATCCTGTTATAAATACTTACTAAAGTAATTGGGTCAATTTTAATGGAATTTTAGCATTCTTTTAGCATAAAAGTTGTTAAGTTGGGGGTTCAGGAACACATAAATATTTATTCTAGTGAAAATAGTGGTATATGCCCAAAAGATTTCTCTAGACCAAATTAAATTCATTTTAATTTCTTTTTTTGAGACAGGATTTTGCTATTGCCCAGACTCACTGCAACCTCAAATTCCTCCTCCTTAAATTCCTTGTAATCCTCCTGTCTCAGCCTCCTAAGTACATGTGCTAATTTTTCCATTTATTTAGAGAGAGAGTCTTGCTATGTCACTTGGGTTAGTCTCAAACTCCTGGCTTCAAGTAATCTTGAAGCCTCCCAAAGTGCTGGGATTACAGGTGTGATCCACCATTCCAAACCAAATTAAACTCTTACAAGATTATTTCTCTGAGAAAATCAGATTTTTGTCATGTTTTGAAAATTTTATGACCATTATCTTTTGATTTTATTGTCATATTTGCCATAAAGGAACTGCATTAATTCATTCAATAAAATCTGAGGTCTACCAATTCTTAATGTTGCAGATATATCAACAAACAGTAGGCAAAAATTTCTGCTCTCAAAGAGCTTAATATTATACTGATAACCTCAAGATTTCTTTTTTTTTTTTTAAGATTTCTTTTTTTATATTTTAATATTACATTTATGTAGAGTTTGACATAAAGTGACTCCTTTTTTTTCCAGCATAGACTTTGGTCTGCAACCTTACAATAGCATATCTATATGAATGCACTGACACAAACTTTATGAAAAACAATTGTGCAATGAGTATTAAAAGCTTTTCTTAAAAGCCTTAAAAATATACATGCAAATACACTCAGTAATTTTACCTCTTAGAACTTAACTAAAAGAAATAATTAACAATGTACACAGACGGCTGGGTGTGGTGGCTCACACCTGTAATCCCAGCACTTTAGGAGGCTGAAGCAGGAAGATCACTTTAGGCCAAAGAGCTCAAGAACAGCCTAACCTGGGCAACATAGCCAGATCCTGTCTCTATGAAAAAATTAGTTGAGCATGGTGGTATGTGCCTGTAGTCCTAGCTACTCAGGAGGCTGATGTGGGAGGATCACTTGAGCCCAGAAGTTCAAGGTTATAGTGAGCTGTGAGCCATGACCACAGCTCACTATAACCTTGCACTCCTACCTGGGCAACAGAACAAGATTTGTCTCTAAAGGATGTACACAGAGATTGGGATGTTCTTTATAGCATTACAGCATTAGTAGTAGAACAACTTAACTCTCCAAAACATGTAACTTTAACGTATTTCTATATACTGTAAATAATACATAACACTTACATGCATTTTATGAATTATGTAATTTCTATAGAAATCATATAACGAAGTAAAATGACATACCTTATTTAGAATTGTAGGTTATAGAAGGATATTAACAACATGATCCCATTTACACTAAAAAAGATAAATGGCTATATAACAAAACTTTAACTGTGGTTATCTCTATCTTGTAAGATTACAGGCAATCTTACTCTTCTTGTTTCTCTGTTTTTCCATATTTTCTACTAAATTAAAAAAAATGATTGCAATAATGAATTTATAGAGAATGCATTATTAACAAAACTCAAAAGGTGTTTAAGAGTTTCAAAGTCCTAAACTTCACCACCACACAATATATACATATATCAGAATTCAAACTGTACATCCTCTATCTATTAAAATAAAAAAAGTTTCAGCTTAATCTTTAATATAAAGACAATGTATTATAGGACAAAGGCTAAGGTGTATTTAATAGTTTGCCCTTTTCTTCAAATAAAGTATTGTGACAATTATATAGAGCTAGAATACTACTTGAAAAGAAACACCATAGAACATGCCCAATATTTCCTTTTGTAAAGAGTTATTAAATAATTAAAATAAAAATACACTTTGAATAGTTACCTATCCAGGGCCTCCTTGAAGTATTTTCTCTGGACATCAAACTGAAAGACTGTGCGTTCACAATCAGTTGAGGCATTATCACTACCCCCATGTTTCTTCAGGAAGGCATCAAACCCATTCTCATCTGGATATTTCAAACTACCCATGAACACCACTAAATGGAAAAAACATAAAGTCACAGAACACAAAGATACAGACAATATTTTTATTATCAAGGATGAATTTTCTGATATGCATAGAAAAACTGAAAGAATATAGACCAACACATTAACAATGGTTATGTCTGGATATAATTACTTTCTTCATTATACCTCTGTTTTTACAACTTTCATAACGTTCGTGTACTATTTTTATACTAAAAAAACCAACATTACATTTTTAAAGTAAGAAAAACATGTAACTAATCTATAAAAAGGCTAAAATTTAAGCAGAAGTACATATGCAGATTATTTGCTAGTATAAAAATTCAGTAAGTGAGAAGTTTCTCCTCAAGTAACTCAGAAAATCAAAATATAAAAAGTGAGTAAATTAGACAAATAGGTATTTAAATATTTGTGATTGTATAATATCCCACATAGGTTTTATTCAAGTACACTCATAATAAACTGAAGTTTCTATTTGTTTGGTTTTTACATTAATTATGCCTTTTTATTTTCTGTATTTCTCATGCTTTGATATCTTGGGGCCTTGCTAACCCTGGAAGAGATGCTTCTCCCAGGACTAACCAATTCCTGGTAAATAGCAATATTCTCCTGATATGTAAGCTTTACTGAACCTAAATAATAATAACACCTACAGTTTAAAATAGTTTCTTAAGTGGTTTCATTCTCATTCTCAATATAAAAACATTGAAGGAAATTAAAAGGCCTCCCCATGATATTCATAATTCAAAGACTGTTTTCTTAGTCTTTTTCTCTTATTAAATATATCACAAATCAATTATTTATCTTTGAAATCAACTCACATAAATTTAGAGGGGAAAAAAAAACACACCCAGGAATGATATATTACAAGATCTTACTGTGCTCCAAAAAGTGTGCCAGCCCGGGCAGGTCATCTGGATCAGCAAAACTCCCAACTCCAACACAAAGAGCCGCTGCAGACTGGAGTAAGTAGAACACATACAAATAGTTGAGTCAATCCTAAAGGAATAATATCAGCATCTCATCTTAAGGATTCACTTGGAAATGGATGTTTTCCAATAGGAAGTAACAAAAATTCTTTCCCTGAGAATCAGGAGGAGCAGCAAAGTGAAACTCACCAGAACTGTGTCAGTTTCACCCTGCTGCTCCTCCGCTTGATATCCTGCCAAATTCTCAACAGGTGCAGACCTAAGGAAAAAAGCAGAAACAGACAGAAAAAAGGGGAGAGGGACTGGACAGCCCACCCAAATATCATTTCATGTCAGTGTTTCAGAATTCTGAACCACGTTTGTTTCCTTATTTATTAGATTTTGGAAATCTGCAGAAGTAATATAAGTAGGTAGATTATCTCTAAAGATCTCTAAGTAATTAAAGACTCTGTTCAGTAATTCAGTTACTAAATGTGAAACCTCTATGTTACTTGGAAAGTTTTATTTTTCTTAAAATAGAGAGTAAAGTAACATTTTAGGAAAAGATCTAACAAAAACAATAAATGATTAAAAAATAAAATCTTTGGCTATTTAAAAAAAATATAAAACTAAACTTTAAAGAGGCTTTTTAGTTCTTCATATCTTACTGAAGATACAATGTATACATTGCTTATTGCTACATATTCTCCCAATACCTTAGGAAAATCAAAGGTTTTTTTTTTTTTTAATCAAAGTCTTTAACAAAACAGTTAGGAGGTACACCAAATTCTATACTTAAAATAATTAGGGCATACCATTATATTATTATAGAAGGCAAAAAAGAAGAGAAAAATAATCAATTTCACTCCTTTAAGATAGGAAGGTGAATTATTAACTTTTTCAAATTTTGTAACTATTAATTTTATAGGGGTAACACATTTCTGGGAAACAGACTGTTTTGATAAATGGTTGCCCTATTAGAAAAAAGAGCCTTAAAAAAAATAGCATATACCTTGGTATAAAGTCTAATCACGTGTAAGAAAATGGAAGTATGTTGTTTAGAAGAACCAAACAGCCTCATTTGATACTATAAACTCCATTTTGAAGACTTAGGCACATAAACTCAGTTAAACATGGGGGAATATTTACTTCTTCAAACCATAGTCTAACCTGTTCTGTGATGTTTTAATAGATGCCTAACCTGCTTTCAGCTCCAACTACCCCATAAAGATTTCTTGTCTCGACCAGCAGGGCTGAAGACATTTTTGAATAAGTTGACTTAAACCACAGTCTATCAGTCAGCTTTGACCACAGCAAAAACAGGCTCTGCGACTGCTAGAAAAGAAATTCATACTTGAGAATTTTCTACTCAAGAAATTCATACTTGAGAAATTCATACTTGAGAACTGAATTAAGAAAGCCCTGAACAAATCATAATTCAGTACATATCATTCTTATATTTCAATTTTCTTGTTAATTTATCAAACTTTTCAGATCAACTTCTTTTGGAAGGAAGAAAATGGGTGGAAGTAAAAAAGTCATCTCAGAAAAGTGGTTAATTTCTTAAGTAGGTAAATGTTCCCCCAAAAAACTATCAAATTTTCTTTTCCCACTGTCTTTATTAATTCTCATATTAACCTGAAACAGTGTTCACATTTTTCAAATGGAAACCATAAAAGCACTTCAAAACTCTACACTAGCCAGGCAGTGCCTGTGGCTCAGTGCGTAGGGTGCCGGCCCCATATGCCGCAGGTGGCGGGTTCAAACCCAGCCCTGGCCAAACTGCTACAAAAAATAGCCAGGCGTTGTGGTGGGCGCCTGTAATCCCAGCTACTTGGGAGGCTGAGGCAAGAGAATCACCTAAGCACAAGAGCTGGAGGTTGCTGTGAGCAGTGATGCCACGGGCAATCTACCAAGGGTGACAAAGTGAGGCTCTGTCGCTAAAAAAAAAAAAATAATAATAAAAACTCTATACTACTCTGAAGCCATCTCTTACCAAAACTAATCTACTTTATTTTCCTTTTCCAGACACTTATTCATTCAATGAATATAAACCATTTTCTATTGTTACAATCATGTAGTCTAGAGTATTCATTGATTCTGAAAACAATTTGATCTCCACATCAAATTACTTAGGTTCCTCAGTTCCATTCTAGTAAAACCCAGAAAATTAACCGCCAATATTTTGTGAGGGATTATATCAAACTGAATTTTCAGTAAAGTAGCATCTACATCTATAGATGCTAGGGTCTTATCTGCTGCCCAGACTAGAATGCACTGGCATAATCATAGCTCGTTGCTATCTTGAGCTCCTGGGGTCAAGTGATCCTCCCACCTCAGAATCCTAAGTAGCTAGGACTACAGCTACGACAGCTACACACTACCATGTCCAGCTAATTTTTCGGTTTTTGTAGAGATGGCATCTGGCTAGGCTGCCCAGGTTGGTTTTGAACTCCTGGCCTCAAGCAATCTTCTCATCTTGGCCTCCCAAAATGCTAGGATTACTACCTTATGCTAGGCATGAGTCACCATGTCTGGTCCCTGAAGTCATTTTATAAATGATCACTAGGCTCTGATCCAACTGCTTCTAGAAAAGGTAATCTTTTACAATTTGATTCACCTAATAAAATATAGATGCCAAAAAGGCTTGGAAGTACATCTTCATTTGTCAAGCATGTTTATGATTGCTGTAAAAGGTTATGTATATAATGTTTTAACATTAAAAATGGCTATTAAAACTATTTTAATTGTTTCATTGCTTTATTAGTTAACAGAAAATTTAAAGAAACTCAAAAGCAAAAGGTACTTAGAGATAGGATATAGAAAGAATTTTATGGATAAGAAATATTCAATTAAGAAGTTATAACACAGCCTAAGAACTAAAATGAACCTCAAAAATCATGTAATCTTCTAAAACGTGAAAAAAATAATGAGAAAATGAAAAGGCCTAAGACCATCCAGAAAGACAGGGGCACAGCCAAAATTAGAGCCCAGGTTTCCTGACTGTCAGTGTTCTTTTTATTCTTTGACTTCAAATTTTTTCCTATTATTGCTCTATTTGGAATTATGAGATCTATTTTAAACTAAAAATGAATTTGTTAATTTCCATGTCCATAAAGATCTTAGCATATAGATTTTTATTTCTTAAGCTTTCTGAGCTAAAACTACTTAGCTTATCACACTACCCTAAAATAGGATCACTTATAATCTGAGTAGCAAGGGGCAAAAAGCTTCTTAAAAACATGACTTATTCCCCTCAATAACTTAGTAGAAGAACCAGAATAATCTTTCATTTAAACGAATAATTTTTTCTAAGAAGAATGATTACCAAAGGATTTAGTTAAATCATACCCACTACTTATAATTCACATCTTCCTATCTTTGAGGGATGAGCACTTTTAAGTATTCACTGACTACAAACATTTGGTGGTCAATTCTACTATACTGCTTCCAAAATATTGTTCTTTATTATGGGTATGCCCTACTGCAAAATAGAGGAACTCTTCAAAATATATCAAGAGAGAAATTCTCCCTATCAAGCCCTGTCTATCTATTCACTGATTGTCACTATATATTAAATTAACTAAGCTCAACTCCCCTACTTCTTTTCAACTTTTACAATGTACTTATTTTTCCAGACCTTTGGTGCTTTTCTACAAAAAGAGCTGAATCAAATTCAATTACCCAGATAGAAATTACCCATATGAAGGCTCTAGGAACTTGATGCCCATGTTAAGATTTGACACTAGCCCCATTCTTTCCTTCTTCTTCCTCCAGTGTCTCTATATGACACACTCTCTTATTCATCTATCTCAGGCTAAGAATTATACAGACCTTCACATACCAGTATTTGTTTTAAAAACATATTGTATACAAATACACATAAATTCAAATATTACCAATGATTACCTCTGAGAAACATAATTATGGGTGATTTTCTTATTTTTGTTTTCTTATAATCCATTGGTTTCTAAAAATCAGCATTTATCACTTTCATAATCACACTGACATTTTTAAAATGTAATCCTTATACAGAATAGACCTTTATTGAAGACCAAATAATAAATACATATTCCTTTTTGCCATTAAGAAATAAAGCATGAGTTTAGAAGTTATCCCAAAGAATTCCCAAATGAGGAAAAGATAAAATAATAGACATGACTCACACCTGTTTTTCAGTGGTTTTCTTTCTAGCTTCTGCTCTCTCTTCTATTTCTTCCAATTCATTATCCTCAGTATCAAGATCATCATCATCGTGGTCATCATCATCATCAAACTCATCTTCATCATCTAAACCTTCTTCATCATCATCTTCTATTTCAGCTCCAGAATCTTCATCATCATCTTCTTCTTCCTCTTCTTCTTCCTCTTCCTCATCTTCATCATCTATTGCATTTCCTGTTTTACCTTCCATATTAGTTAGGTCTGAAATCAAAAGTGCCTGCAAGCCATTCCGTAATTTGATGTATCTAAGAGAAAAAAATTATACAACATTTTTATCCGGCTGCTTATTACAATATACCAAAACAAGTGATCAGCATAGCAGAATACAAGGGGGGAAAAATCCAAGCACACGCACACACACAGAATCAATACTATTTGTAAACTAATAAAATTGGTTGCTGTGGGAAGGGAACCACAAAAGCTAGTTAGTTTCTGTGAATAGCCAGAGGGAAACACAGGGAGAGACAACTTACTATATAACCTGTTTGTATTTTTTGAATTTTGAACTATATAAATGTGTATGTTTACCTATAGAAGTTAAACATAAACAATAAACACACCACATTACCTCCTCTATTTTTCAGTTTGTATGCGTTTAAACATTCCTCCACACCCAGAAGACTTAGCCTAAGAGAAATGTATCCGTCAATATACAGAGCAGTCATGCCCGTTTAAGTATTAAAGCAAAATCACAAAAATTTAAACTTTGTTGATTCCCTTTTCTACAATATATTTCATATTATACCAGTTATTCAAAGCTGCTGTTGTGAACTAAAGAAATGGCTACATCTTTAAGGAAACTAAATCACACAGACTGGTAGCTCTGGAGGAAGATGATTCCAACTTAGTAAAACTGTGCCAGCTTGGTGACTAGGTGTCTATTACAGATTGCTCCCACTAATACTAATTCTTTCATGTATGTATTCAATAAGCATTTATTTATCACCCTTTATGTATCAGATACCATGCTACATTAAGGATACAAAGAATAAAAACCACATACTTCTCAATCAGACATTCACTGTCTAGTAATGAGATAATCAAACTAGCTCAATATGGAATGGTAAATGTAAATACAGAATGTAAGAAAGAAGGAAGCAATCAGGGAAGCCCTCTGAGGCAAGATAAATAAAGATTTAAAGATGAAAAAAAGAGTTAACCAGGCAGAAACTGAGAAGCACAATAACTGAGAAGAGAAGGAAGGGAAACTCTGGCCCAAGATAAAAGACTGAGGACTTATCCCCTTTCTATATCAAAACAAAGAAGAAAAAAACATTAAAATGATAGAAAAAAATGTTACGGTTTTTGTTGTTTTCTTTTTGTTTGAGAGTAAAGTCATGGCAGTTAGAAAACAGAAAAGCATGATAGCAGATCACAAACTTTTATAAATTATTAGAAAACAGAAAAGCATGATAGCAGAACACAAACTTTTATAAATTCTTAGAAAACATGATGCAAATCTGATCAGATTAAATGGGGGGGAAAGTAGAGAAAACCACAGACCTCCATACATGTGGTAAGATATTCTTTCGTTGCAAGAAAGCCTGGAGAAAGCCTAATCTACAGATCAATAAGTAAAAAGAGTAAGGAGAGTCAGGACAATAAACTCAATTATTAATTAAATCAGAAACAACCCAAATATCTATTGACAAGAAAAACTATGGTATATTCATATAATGAAATTTTTTTCACATGGTGGAACATTACAAAGCAGGGAAATACACAATTCAGCAACAAACTACAACATTGGTTAACCTTAAAAACACAATAATGAGTAAAAAAAAGAAAGTCACAGAAGACTACACACCATATGAGTACCATTCATACAAAGCAAAAATAAACAGTATGTTTTAAAGGCATGTATCTATGTGATAAAACCTTTTTTTAAGCATAGAAATGATAAACACAAAATTCAGAATGAGAAGCAGCATGAAAGGACATAGAGGGGATAGTAAGAATGACCAAGAACACAAAAGTAGATCCTAGTTTTTAAATTGAATGATAGGCTATTCAGTTTGGATTTGTCACCCATGTTTCTTTTGGCATATATAAAATATTACAGTCTTAAGAAGTTTTTAAATGATAATTAAAGAACTTCATGCACTATCAACAAGGGAAGTCAGGTCACATTCCCAAATAATCAACTGTGGGAGATCAGAATATGCCACTCCAAAATAGGCCTCTTTGGCATAAAGATTGTTAAACTGAAGGCAATTAAGAAGCAGATGCAAGAAAGTTTTCTGCCCTCCATTTGCCAAAAATCAGGGCATAAATTTACAAAGACAATAGATATCCCAGCCTACCCACTTTTTACTAGAGAGAACACAGTTAACCACTGAATATAATTTTAGAACTAACTGGCCTGGAGATAGCAGAGTAATCTACATCAACAACCTTTACTAACTAGCCTTTGTCTGCCATTTGTTTGCTTTCCACAAGTCGCTACCCTGAGAGACTCAAAGTCCTTTATCATTGTCTTGTCATTTTTCTAAAAATTTACTCCTCTGTGTTGAGGATACTATATGAATTGGAATTCAAAGCCAACCCTTTTAAAAGTATTCATTCTCTGGTTATCTCAGGTACATATGAAATTTACACACTAATAAATTTATGTTTGGTTCTTTCTTGTTAATCTCTCATTTGTTACAGGGGTCCATTTCATTTCAGAATTTAAGAGGGTAACTTGAGTGACAGCTTCCTTGCAAGTGGGCACAATTAGTCTGGGGAAAGGAAGACTTTTATGCATCTCTGGCTGGCAGGATCTGCCCAGAAACATCCCTTTGGGGACACAGGGAGTCAGTGTGGGACTTCTGGACCCCACGAGGAAGGCAAAAGCAGTGGAGAACTGGCAAGTGGTTGCGTGTTTTCATTGGGTCTAATCCTGCGGTAGTTGTTAAGTACAGCAGCAGTGAGATTGCAAACTGGAAAGGCCTCACCTGTGAGCTGTTTGAGTTTTTTTGGACTTGGCATTCAGTTGAACTACCTTGGGAGAACTTGGGCAAGAGTGCAAAGGACTTGAAGTGAAGTTCAAGGCCCCAGACTGAGCCGCCGAGCCAGACAGAGCTAAGTGTTTGGCTATGGGTCGTGTGGAACAATTGTGGGAGAACTGCCCCAGCAAGCTCCACCCTCAGGGTCGCAGAACAAGCATCGGCTGGCAGTTAGTAAACTAGTGACTGAGCAGCCTAAAGGCAGGGAATGAGACGCCTTCCAGCCTTAGCCCTCAGGGGCATAGAGTGAGACTGGTTTTGGCACACTGGATAAGTGGATAGCCACCTAAGGAGTGATCCCAGCAACAAGTGTTTTCCTGGGAAAGATCCTGCTTAGCCCAGGTTAGCAATTTAAACTACCTTTTAAGCAGGTTGAGGAGAGATTTAGGTTCTCCACCCTGCAGGGTTTGAGAAATCATTAGAGGCCTCTAGTCTCCATCTCATACAGCCATATCAGCATTGTGATTAACATATCATACCTCAGAAGATAAGCTGCTGCTCAGACAATATTCAGCAAGATATATATACTGCTTTGTTTTTGGTTTGGTTTTGTTTTGTGTTGCTTTGTTTTGTTTTTTGTTTTTAACTTGAACATTTTCCCTATAGATTTTTCTTTTCTTTTTTTTCTTTCTTTTATTTCTTCATTTTTCTAGTTTAAACATAATTTTACATTGTTGCCTTTTTCAACAATTAGAACTTCATTTTTGCTAGTGTTTCTGCTCCTACTACTTGGTTTTCCCCCCAATTTTATCCTATAAAGTTTTCGGTTTGCTTGTTTTGGTTTGATTTATAACATTTTGCTTTTCCTCTCTACTTGGTGGAAGTGGGATACTGTGTCCAAACAGTGGCTGGCAAAGAGCTACTAACCTCATGGGAACCACCCAACCTGGCACCCCCAGAGGTTGAGGGTTCTGAAGGTTGGGTCAAAGTACCCTAATGTACACCTATATTGCTCCTGTCCCTCTCTCTCTGTGCCTCTCTTCGTTTTGTCAATATTCGCTTCTACCCACCCTCTCTCCTTTCTCCTTGTTCTTTTCTTTTTTCTCTCTTTTTTCCCTTCTTCTTCTTCAATCTTCTCATCCTTCTTGTCCTGTACCAAAAGGACTCACTGAAACCCTAGTCCAGAGGCACGGCAACTTGAAGAGCAGGAGGAAGTAAAAGGAAAATTAGGGCAAGGAAACAGATAAAGGAAAACACTCATGAGGAAGAATAAGCAGAAAACTCCTGGCATTATGAAAAACCAGTCCAGAGAAACCCACCCAAGGGACTGTGAGGTAGCTACCGCAGAGGATTCCACCTAAAAGAAAATGTTAGAAATGACAGAAAGGGGCTTGGTGCCTGTGGCTCAATGGGCTAAGGCGCCAGCCACGTACACCTGAGCTGGTGGGTTCAAATCCAGCCCGGGCCTGCCAAACAACAATGATGGCTACAACCAAAAAAAAAATGGCCGGGCGTTGTGGTGGACACCTGTAGTCCCAGCTACTTCGGAGGCAGAGGCAAGAGACTTGATTGAGCCCAGGAATTGGAGGTTGCTATGAGCTGTGATGCCACGGCACTCTATCCAGGGTGACAGCTTGAGGCTCTGTCTCAAAAGAAAAAGAAATGACAGAAAGGGAATATAGAATACAGATGATAAAAACAATGAAGGTAATGATGGAAACAATGAAAAAAACTGCTGATAGAGTGGATAATAACCAAAAGGAAACCCAAAAACAGAATCAAATAAGAGATGAACGATACAAAGAATATAGAAAGGATATAGCAGAGCTGAAGGAACTGAAGTAGTGAATTAGGGAACTTAAAGATGCAGTAGAAAGTATCAACAACAGATTAGACCATGCAGAAGAAAGAATCTCAGAGGTAGAGGACAAAAATCTTGAGATGACTCAGATAGTTAAAGAGGCAGACAAGAAGAGAAAGAAAGCAGAACTTTCACTGACAGAATTATGGGACTTTATGAAGCATTCAAACATACAAGTTATAGGTATCCCAGAAGGGGAAGAAGAATGCCCAGGGGAATGGAAGCCATACTTGAAAATCTTATAAATGAAAATTCCCAAATATCACCAAAGATTCTGACACACTCCTTTCAGAGGGATATCGGACCCCAGGTCATCTCAACTATAACCAAGCTTCCCCAAGACACATTGTGATGAACCTGTCCAAAGTCAAGACAAAAGAAAAGATTCTTCAAGCTGCCAGGAGTAAGCTCCAGTTGACCTACAGGGGCAAATCCATCACGGTGACTGCACGCTTCTCTAATGAAACTTTCCAAGCAAGAAGACAATGGTCATCTACCTTTAATCTGCTTAAACAGAACAATCTCCAGCCCAGAATTCTATATCCTGCAAAGCTAAGCTTTAAAATTGATGGAGAAATCAAATCATTTACTGATATACAAACATTGAGGAAATTCACCACAAGACCAGCTCGATAGGAAATACTTCAACCTGTTCTACACACTGACCACTGAAATGGATCAACAGCAAACTAAGAACTCAGAAAGTAAAGGACAGAACCTAACTTCCACGCCGATGCAAAAGATAAAACTAAGCAATGGACTCTCACAAAATAAGATGAATACAACACTACCACACTTATCAATTATCTCAATAAATGTTAATGGCTTGAATTCCCCACTGTAGAGGCATAGATTGGCTGACTGGATTAAAAAACACAAGCCATCCATTTGCTGTCTGCAGGAAACACAACAATGTTGATTCTTCCCAGCCATGAGCATGGTATGTTCTTCCTTATATTTTCTCAGACCACAAGGCACTAAAGGTGGACCTCAACTCCAACAAAATCGTTCAACCCCACACAAACACATGGAAATTAAACAACCTTCTGTTGATTGACAGTTGGTTGCAGGAAGAAATAAAACAGGAAATCATTAACTTCCTTGAGCATAACACCAATAAAGACACAAGCGACCAAAACCTGTGGGATACTGCAAAAGCAGTTCTGAGAGGAAAATTTATTGCTTGAGATGACTACATTTGAAAAACAGAAAGAGAGCGCATCAACAAACTCACAAGCCATCTTATGGAATTGGAAAAAGAACAATCTAAGCCTAAACCCAGCAGAAGAAAAGAAATATCCAAAATTAAATCAGAGATCAATGAACTTAAAAACAAAAGAATCATTCAGAAAATTAATGAAAAAAGGAGTTGGTTTTTGGAAAAACTAAATAAAATAGACAAACCTTTGGCCAACTAACTAGAAATAGAAAAGTAAAATCTCTAGTAACCTCAGTCAGAAGTGATAAAGGGGAAATAACAACTGATGCCATAGAGATACAAGAGATCATCTCTGAATACTACCAGAAACTCTATGTCCAGAAATTTGACAATATGAAGGAAACGGATCAATATTTGGAATCACACCCTCTCCCTAGACTTAGCCAGAAAGAAATAGAGTTCCTGAACAAACTAATTTCAAGCACTGAGATTACAGAAACAATAAAAAATCTTCCAACAAAAAATGCCCTGGTCCAGATGGCTTTACACCAGAATTCTATCAACCTTTAAGGAACAGCTTGTTCCTGTACTGCAGAAATTATTCAAAAAAATTGAGGAGGAAGGAATCTTCCCCAACATGTTCTACGAAGCAAACATCACCCTGATACCAAAACCAGGAAAAGACCCAAATAAAAAGGAGAATTTCAGACCAATTTCACTCATGAATATATTTGCAAAAATTTTCAACAAAATCCTAGCCAATAGATTACAGCTTATCATTTAAAAAGTCATACATCATGATCAAGTAGGTTTCATCCCAGGGATGCAAGGCTGGTTTAACATACACAAGTCCATAAACATTATCCACCATATTAACAGAAGCAAAAACAAGGATCTATGATCCTCTCAATAGATGCAGAAAAAGCATTCGATAAAATCCAGCATCCTTTTCTACTTAGAACACTGAAGAGTATAGGCATAAGTGGCACATTTCTGAAACTGATCGAAGCTATCTATGACAAACACACAGCTAATATTTTATTGAATGGAGTAAAACTGAAACCTTTTCCTCTTAGAACTGTAACCAAACAAGGTTGTCCTCTATCACCACTACTATTTAACATAGTGATGGAAGTTCTAGCCAATACAGTTAGGCAAGACAAGGAAATAAAGGACATCCAAATCGGAGCAGAGAAGGTTAAACTCTCTCTCTTTGCTGACGATATGATCTTACACTTAGAGAACCCCAAACACTCAACCACAAGACGCCTGGAAGTCATCAAAAAGTACAGTAATGTCTCAGGATATAAAATCAATGTCCACAAGTCAGTTGCTTTTGTATACACCAATAACAGTCAAGATGAGAGGCTAATTAAGGACACAACTCCCTTCACCATAGCTTCAAAGAAAATGAAATACCTAGGAATATACCTAACAAAGGAGGTGAAGGACCTCTATAAAGAAAATTATGAAATCCTAAGAAACGAAATAGAGGATATTAACAAATAGAAGAACATACCATCCTCATGGCTGGAAAGAATCAACATTGTTAAAATGTCTATACTTCCCAAAGCAATCTACCTATT